>BPLS01000641.1:350344-382263 GCA_019656275.1 Rhododendron kiyosumense
CAGCGATTCAAGTGATGTTAGTTTGTGTTTGATATATCTCATTGAGATTTTTTGATGGTGTTCGTCAAGTTAGTTAGCTAGTGTACGTTTGTAATTCAAGTTGGTGAGGCTAAATTTGAATGCCTTGGTTTTCTTTTTCAAAGTTTGTTAGCTCGCGTCAGCTCAACGATTCAAGTGATGTTAGTTTGTGTTTGATATATCTCATTGAGATCTTTTGAACAATACAAAAAAAAATCGAAAAATTATTGACAGAGAACATTACATTAACTACAATAGTAATAATGTGATTATTTATACTAGCAAAAACTCGTGCAATGTCCGTGCTATGCACATGCTATGCCCATGCAATGTACGTGCTGTGTCCGTGCAAGCATGCATGTGATATTTACTAACAAATTTTGCGTACATGCAACTAATATAAATTAATGAAGCACATATATCTATTTTTTCTATCTTTTTGGAGCCACAATTCTAGCATTTAATGCCTTGTTCAGATGAGTTTTTGAAAAATTTTGGATTTGATATTTGGAGTAATTAATGAAGAGAGAAATTATGGTAATAGTTAGAGATGAGGGTAATAAGTGGAGAGAGATAGAAAGAAAAATGAGAATAATAATTGGAGATAGGAGTAATGAGTGGAGAGAGAAATGAGAGTAATAATTAGAAGTAGGGGTGATGAGTCATTGGGTTGGTTATTCCCCTCACCGTCCGCATTAAAGGTGTCGATGCGGTTGAGTTTTCTTTGGTTGTGGACGAGAATCATGTTGAAGGTTTGTATAACGATGGTGGAGTGGCTGAGGAGGTAGAGGGACCCTTCGGTGTGCCAGACGAAAGGGAGGTCGAAGACACAGACGGCAGCAATGATGACGCCGGTGAAGGTTTGGGGTTTGGATGAGAGAGGAGGGCTCACCCCTCTTCTCTGGCGATTCTTTTCTGACGTCCCCTCTAGCTTGTGGAGATATTTTCCAACGACTTCTATGACCTATTCTCCGTTGCCGTCCCCACCTACTTCTACGGCTCTTTTGGGTATTAGTTCAAACTTCGAATTTGCTCGTCGTTTCGTGTTTCACTTTGTTTCTTGGCGTCTCCTTTGTGTTTCCACTGTTAGCTCCCCATGAGAGAGACTTATGGCTCTCTTAAAGTGCTTCACTTCCTTTTTAAACCATGTCCACTACTCCCACATGCACAAAGCAGAGAAGAAAAGAAAAGAAAAATAACAGTCTTGGGGTGATTGGAAACAAAAGTGGGAGTAATGACAGTAGCTTTAATTTTGATTTTAATGTCGTTTTCTTTACTTTTTTTTTTTTTTGGAAAGCGTTTTCTTTACTTTATGCTTTGTAAAGTTAAAAACTTTTTCTTTAACATTTAATACAATTGCTTTAATTGAAATGTCAAAAAAAAATTGTAGTTGGACATTGAATTGTCTAGGCCTTGTTCCGCAAAGATTTTTTAATTTTTTAAATATTTATTTTTTCGTTTTATTAGATAGGTCACTGGTCATTCTAACTCTTAACCTTTAATTTAAAGAATAAGTACTTATTTTAGTTAATAAAATGGGGCCTAGGTGTGGTTGGTACTGCATGCATGTTTTTTTTTTTAATCTCTTCTCCATGCCTTGTTTTTGGTGGTCCAACTTATGTTTTTTTTTGGTCGTTGAAGACACTTAAATAATTTAAGCAACCATAGTATACATCTATTTCAAGAAATTTTAGGGTTGGTTGGTGTGTGTTTTTTAATATCATTTCCATACATTGAAAGACATACAGGTGGGGCCAACACCAAACACATCGTCTTTCAAACATCACTTATCAATTGATTATATCTAATAATTTCTTATGTACCAAAAAATTATACTATCTTATAATTTGTAATATTTTATATGATTTTAAAAATATTGTATTATAAAATTAACCGAAACCTATTAAACAGGATCTATATTAGATATAATATTAATTCTTTACCAATTTAAAGATCGGGGCGGTTCAATGGACAATTATTTAGACACCTACAAAAACACCACATAGTTCTCGATCAAATTTTGATGATCCGATCCGCTCAATGTGATCAGAACGTGATTTTAAGAGTACTCGCGAGAAATCAGAAAAAAAAAGAAGATCGAAAAGGGCTTGATCTGAGCAGTTTTTAGCTTAGATTTAATGAACGGTTCAATTAAAAACTACTTAAAATAAGCACTTCCTGGTCATTTTTTTTTGCTGATTTCTCGCGGGCACCCTTAAAATCACGTTCTGATCACATTGAACGGTTCGGATCATCAAAATTTGATTGGGAACTATGAAGTGTTTTTTTAGGTGTTTAAATAGTTGTCCATTGAATAGCCCCGTTTGAAGATATAACTAGTTTTTTTATCTTGTTAGAATAGAATGAGAGACTATTATATTGGGATGGAGGAAATATTTTTTTGACACTCAATTAAAGCATTTGTATTACAGGCTGAAGGAAATTTTTTTAGCTTTACAAAGCATGAAGAAGAAAACGCTCCATTTCAGAACGAAGAAAAAGTCCTTATTTTTTAAGAAGATAATTTCAAGCTCAAAAATTATGGGTTTATTGAAATCTAAAAATATACGATATGAATCTTATTTGAAAGATCTTATCGAGATCTTTTATACGATGTAAAAAAAATTAAAAAAATATTTTTCATTTACATTATTTTTAAGTTTGAAAATGTAAAATAAGTTGCTTATTTTTTAAGAAGATTTTTGGAACGTGGTAAAGCCAAAATTTTTGGTCCGTTCGAACCGGATTGGGTGTTGCAGCTAAGTGCCCATCACCTCATCCGGCCATCTATTTTTATAATGGGCGGTTCAAATTTTTGTCAAACAATCGATTGTTTAAATTTATATGTGCTTAAATTCAATTCAAACTGTTTGTGCCAAAATAAACAATCAGCACCGCTTGACTGGGGATGCTGCTCGGGTTGGAACCAACCCAAGACTGCAATTTTTTGTTTTCTTCTGTATCCTGTGCACGTGGGAAGCAGTGAACTGTGAACGTCTATACTTGGCCGTTCAGCTAAAAAAAAAATAAGCCACTCCTCCCCCACCGAACGCAGCCCCCTCTGAACACCCTGAACGACGCATCCTCCCTCAAACGCTCGAACGCTCCAATGGTGGTCAACTAGAAACACCCGTCTTTCTCTGACTCTCCCTCTATCTTCTTCTCCGACGTTCTTGTTGATTCCCTCTTCGGTCTTCCTCTACCTTCCCCTCCGACCTTCAATCCGTTACTAAGACCCTATCCTCTGTTACTAAGACTCTATCCTCGCAACATTCATCGAAGGCACAAACAACATTGCGTCCGTTTTCAGCCATCTTTTGACTGCCAAGTTTTCTGCTGCCAAACAACATTGCAGTAAGTTCAATTTTTCTCACCCTCTCTCCCCCAGCTTCGTCGATTGTAAACATCTACATCCATAGAAACTTTATTAGGAAGTGGATATCTCTGCTTTCAACATCAGACTGATATCCCTTGAAAAAACCAAATTGTTGATGTTATGCACCCCAATCCATGGAATTACTCAACATTCCTGGGTGTTGGAATAAGGGCTTTCTTTTCCCTTGGTGCGGAGTGCCACAAGCTAGACAGTTTTAGTTACTTGTGTCTTTGGGTTTTGAGTTTGTGCCGAGCAAGCCGGACTCCATTGCCCCAAATTCATGTTAGTTTTGACTTGACTAACATGAATTGAATGCATGTTTGTTTGAATTTGAATTTGCATGTTAGTTTTGCCCCAAATTCATTTAGTTTGAGTTTGAATGCATGTTAGTTTTGACTTGTAATTGCCCCAAATTCATGTCAGTTTTGACTTGTAATTGACTGTCTCCCCCGCACCATTGTTGTCTTAACAGTGAATTTTTTTTCATGATAAGTGAGTACCCAATGCTAGGTAAGGCCTGCCGATATTTAAATCATCTTCGCCTTTACTAGAATGGTGCACACCAACTGTTTGATCAATGTCATGTCACCAACAGAACCTCAATTTTCAAATTTTTAACGTGCCTCAATACATAAATACCTTGCTATGGTCCTTATAAAGTATACACTGAGGGGAATATAATGCCCAATGTAATCCTCTGTTATAAAATATTCATCTCTTCATTAGATCAAACCGATAGCAAAAAGTGATTCTTCCCAAAGAATTGCTTAAAGTAGATCACATAGTTTTGCTGGTAAACCTGTTTTGCCTTCAAGAATTCCACTCCTTCCTGCTGAAAATGAATCAATACCCTTCAAGTTCAAGAGCACACAATTTTCAATTCGTCTATGTTTTGCAGTGACAATTAATAAGGCACAAGGGCAAACAATTCCTTATGTTGATCTCTATTTATCTCAAAATGTTTTCATTGTCTCGTGAGACTTCTATGGCAACTACAAAAGTTTTGCTTAAAACAGGAGCTGATGAAAGTAAGAAATGCTTGTACACCACGAATAGAGTATTTAAGGAGCTATTGACTCGGTGAAGCAAGAAACCACCTCTTACGTGATATCCATTTAAAGGTTCCCATGTCGACTAACACTCTGTATTTTTACTTGTACGCAAAATTTGATACATGCAGACTCATTCTTTGTGACATTGAGCTTCAATTGATGCAATTTCCTATCGTTTACTTTTTTTGTCCCTCAAAGGTTTTGGTGTTCTTTTTATAGCCTTCTTATGCTTCGTATATCAATTGGCTACTTTTCGGTTCCTTGATTGAGGTTTGAGATAAGAAAACTGAAGGCGAATCAGAAATTGGGAAGTCAAGGTTTGTTAAACTGGTGGTGGTTTTATTTCAATTGGTTTGCATTTTTCTCTCAAACAGTTTGTTTTTTATTTTTGATTGGGGAAAGTTAATATGAGTGGAGTAGTTAGATTAACACCTCGGAGAAGGAGTTAAACTCCTTACCTCCTTTCTCTCTCTAAAAACCAATCTTACTCTAATTTGTTTTCCCCTTGAATAACAACGAATTTCTGTTTACTGAATGGCATTTCTACTTTTATGCTATGGAACTGTTGTGGTATCTTTTGCAGTTATGGAACTGCTGTGATATATTTTCTGCTTTTTATGTCATTACTTGGGGTAAAATTAGATAATTTCATCTTGGTGTAGTTTAAAGGAGACCGAAGTTTGTTCTGAACAGATTCATTGGCTGCTACTGTGCCACTAAATACGTTTATAACCATTCTACCTACTTCTATTTTGTTGTGGATGGAAGGAGGGATTGACCTAGGGAAAACTTAGAAGTTGGAAAATGGGTACAATTTCTTCAATACAAAGAGTGGACAGTACAAGACCTTGATTATAATAGTTTGTGGAGGGAGACGTGATAGAGAAGAAAGAAGAAGCGTATATAACTCTTTTCTGGTAGGCTTAAGAAAATAAGATGACTACTTTGTACCTTGCAGAACAAACTACTGTTTGTAACTTTATCCTTTAAGTTTACCAGCTTTTCTCCATTTAACCCTTGCACACAGACTCGGCTACTACATGACACATTTCTAAACTTAGCCTAGGCATGTTGCATATATGTCAAAAAGTGAAGTTTGGGCACAAAGACAGGTCCTCAGCAATTATTTATTTGCATGTATGGGATAAGGCTTATTAACCTTTTTGGTCCCCAAAATATTATCCTTTTTTCATTTTCGTCCCCAATGTAAACATTGTAGACATTTAGTCCCCAACGTATTAATTTTGTACCAATCATGTCCCAAGTCTTACGCTGTTAGCCCTTTCCGTCAAAATGAGGGGCATCTTCATCATTTCACCCACCCCAAATTTATGTAAAAAAATGAAACAAAAAAGGGAAAGCTTGCAGCCGGAGCCATGGTCGCCGGCTGCCTCCACCGACCTTCTCCTCTCATTTTCTCCCTCTCCTCTCTTGTTTCTCTCCCCATATCCTATTTCCCTCCTCTGCTCCCACCACCACAAACCATCCCCACAGATCACCACACCATCCCAATCACCCCACATACCACCACCAGTGTTCACCTCCAACACCACCTGCAACCACCGCCACGGCCAAACACCCAAAAGCAGTCACAAAAACAAACCAATTCAAAAAAAAAAAAAAAAAAGTCAACGAAAACAAATCCTAACTCTCAAACCAAAAAAATGCAGGAACACCATCTTGGGTTTTCTGTCTCCTCGTTCTAATTGGCCATACAGTGCAACCAAAACAGAAAAAGGATAAAATCATCATCAATCATTCAATAAAAGCCAATACTTTCATTTCTTATCAATAAGATCCCATTTAGATGATTAGATGGAAAATTAAAAATCAAAGGAAAACAAAAAACTCCATTTCTGTTAGTTTTCCTCAGATTTTATCTGAATCTAATGTAACTATAAAGGTGAAAAGATCCCTCGGAACTCGTCGGTTAAAGAAAGAACAGAAATTCCTTGAATTCACTTAATACTCACAGAAGTCTTCAAATCAGCACCACCACCGAGAAACATTTCCACCATCACTGGGTCTCCTCCATGAAACCCAACAGCCACCTCTCTCTCTCTTCTTTTCTTCTTTTTTCGGTTTTCTTTGACAGAAAATTTGTGTGAGAGAAAAGATGAGGATGCCCCTCATTTTGACAGTTGGGGCTAACAGTGTTAGACTTGGGGACTTGATTGGTACAAAATTGATATGTTGGGGACTAAATGTTTCCAATGTATACATTGAGGACGAAAATGAGACAAAGATAATACTTTGGGCACCAAAAAGGATATTGTGTAATATTTTGCATTTTGATACAACTTCTATTGAAATGTACTTCCAATCATATGTGATTAAGTACAGATATAGAGTTTCTATTTCTCATCCATGTGAAAGTTTTGAAAGTCCAACCATTGTGGTGATATATACTTTTTTTCAAATATGATAGTGATTAGAGAATCAGAGTGTCTAAGCAGGGTATGGATGTTGGATACATGTCGCACATCCTCACCCAAGATTGGCTGTCCGTTATGCATACTTATACATACATAAGATGAGTCCATAAAATATATCACAGGGATACTTAACTGATGGTTCTAACAATTAATTCTCAGTGTTAGTGGCATATGATTCTGGTAATTGGTGTTGGAATCCTTATGTGGAGGAGAACCCACAGCTGAATTCATTGCAAACACTTGTTAATCTTATTGATGTAGGTTATATACATTGGCTGTCAATGAATTTAGAAACCTGCTGATTGAACCAACAAATAACAAAATGTCTAGCACTTGTAACTTATAGCCTTGGACATTGCTCAATTCATTAACTCAGTATTAGATGATGCTTCTTATTACGAATTTCAGAATTAAAACGAATACGTTGTTCATTCCTCAAGTCATAAACTCTATATTAGCTGATGCATCTTTATAAGAAATGAGCATTGTAAAGTTAAAACAAATACCAATTGCAGGGTGGGTGATTTTATGATGGCAAGCTAACCAGACCTCATCCGGATCACGGAGTGTAGGCGGACTCTGCAACTGTGGTGTGGGTTGACCTCAATTTCCATCATGGTAGTTTGAGAAGCATGGGTAGGGGAATTGGTTTTGTTCATAAGGGATTTTATTAGTATGTTGCTCGCCTAAGATTCAAATGTCTTCTCTTGAAATAGAATGTATATTTGTAACAGAATGTTTGTTGTTGGGAAACTGTGCTTTCTTAATTTAAGGTGTTTGTCAATTATACTCCACGATTTAGTAGGCATGAGCAATAACTACGTATGCAAAAAATGCATGAGCAATTATTATTATGATCGTAAGATTAGTTCCTTATGATTAGTAACACTTAAACAGAAGCGTGACGTTATGACTAGAGATATTGATTTGCTTTGTGCGCAGTCTAGGTCTTACGATTTTGTTTTAGGAATACATGCTGGTAATGGAGCTGTGCATAAGGTGGCTTAGGTTAGGACTACTTGGGATGGATGTTTGGTTTGAGTTTCTACTTCTAGGTTGAACTACACGTAGATGGAGTGTTATTGTAGTAACCGTTCGGTTTGCTTGGCAATATGACCCTATCGGTTAGGAGGTTTTTTTTGGCTAACTATAGGAATGATAATCATTACTCCAACTTTTCTATCGATCGAGAAAAAATAATGCATTTCTATCGAGAAAAAATTCCAAGTTTTCTCATGCATTAAAAAAACTTATTGATATTTAGTGAATTGTTGAAAAAATTTGATTTTTTCTGGCAAAAATTGTATTATTTTTATGTCCTCGTTATGCGGACCGGACAAACATTATGGGATAGAGGGAGTAAAACATAATGGACTATTATGGCTTTTCTAATTCCAAGACCTTTCTCATGTGCAGACTTAAAGGTGGAATCATGCTCAAGCCATTGTTGGTATGCCAACCAAGAGTTTGAAGTGCATGGTGACCTGGAACTGGAAGTGATAATTGATGTGTGCAATCTGTCTCACTTATGCTAATATCCAACAGTGATTTTTATCTTTTCCCCTTGTGCTTATGAGTGAGAGGGAGGCTGACTTGGTAGCCAAACATCCAACGTATTTGGAGTATCCCACTCTTGTCTGTCGAAATTTTTTTTAACTACAGAAATAGCAGACCCCTTTCAAAAAAATCGAGGAACTCAATAGCACTATGCTGTAGAACCATTCCAAAAGAGGAAAAAAGGGCAGGCCTAGAGTGGCATTTTAGTTTCTATACTCTCTTTCTCTCTCTCAATCACATACAGAACATGACATTCTCAAAAGAAGCGAGTTCCTCCTCCCACACCCTCCCCAACGTCCTCGCCAAATCTGAACTCTGCCCTCCTCTCTCATCCAAACCCCAAAACTTCTCCGGCATCATCATCATCGCTGCCGTATGCATATGTGTCTTCAGCCTCCCTTTCGTCCGGCGCACCGAAGGGTTTCTCTACTTCCTCAGCCACTCTGTTGTTGCTATACAAACCTTCTGCATGATTCTCCTCGTCTATAGCCGAAGAAAACTCAACCGTAGCGGTAGCTTTAGTGTGGATGGTGAGGGGAACCAGCCCAGTGACTTAATTGCTAGAACCGTGACTGCACAAAGAAAGAAAAAACAAAGGTCAGGAAAAATTAATGGCCGCAAAATTGGTAAATTGTCTGTCTCCAGTAGAGAGATTGCTAAGGGAAGCAACGGCACCATTGTAGTCGAGGGAACTTATGAAGGTCGCCCAGTTGCTGTTAAACGTCTTGTCAAGGCCTATCTCAATGTTGCTTACAAAGAACACCAGAATCTTAGTGTATCAGATAGCCATTCAAATATTGTTCGATTGTATGGAGTTGAAGAAGACCAAGATTTTGTGTATCTAGCATTGGAGCGTTGCACTTGCAACTTAAATGATTTTATTCCAAAGCCAACAGTTAAAGAACGTTTGGAGGGCACTTTGCAGTTGTGGACAGACAAGGGCTATCCTTTACCTATATTGTTCAAATTGATGAGGTTAGTGGAAATTTTAGATGATGTCATCAGATTATACACTAGAACTGTCACCCATCTCATGCTGAGTATGCCCTTGACAGAGCTTAATGGAGGAAAATGATTCATGTAGCCAACCCCAAGTGATTGGGACATAAGGTTCGGTTTGGTTTGGTTTATCCACAAGATAGGTGCTACCAAATCCTTGAAGCTTGTTGTTCCTGGGTAGAATTCCATTTGATGCTCATTTTGAATAAAAATTGTGTTACTTACCATTAACAAATAGAGTATGTATCCAATCCTTTAAGGCCATGAAGTTTTGTCGCTGTCCATAGGTGGGAATCTTTATGATATTTTCTGATATTTCTGGTAGTGAATAAACACTCAAATCACTTACAAAAATTCGGGTCCATTTGCAGAAAGTGGTACATCTGTACTATTGGGCCTAACCATACTAGAATTCGACTAATAAGTAGACTGGACCTATTTCATTGTTCTTTGCATTGAATCTGGAACAGAATCCCATCTCAATGAGCACATTTGATTAGAGTAATCTATTGCAAGTGCCGATATCATGAGCGGATTATGTTTTAAGATTTTAGACTTATTGACCAAAAAAGCAATTTGTAAAGAGGCATTGTGCAATGCCCCGTGCATTTTTTATCCAATTCTTAATGCCCACATAAGTTCTGGCAGTCAGTACTATTTGCAATTCGGAAACAGCCATAAGAATCAATGACTGGATATGTGAGCTACTGAGCTACATCAAATAATGCAAAAGCCAGCAATGTAATCTTACATTCCTATGGCAATTTTAACAATGCAGTTCTAAGTTTATGCTAGATTGTCTTGTTGATCTTTTTAAGCACGCAGGGTTAAAACTTGTCCTTTTAATTAGACTGCATCTCAGTATTTGTTTGATATGCTTTTATTTCCTTTTGTAATACAGGGATATGGTTTCTGGGCTTGTGCATTTGCATGAATTGGGTATGGTTCATCGAGACTTGAAGCCTCAAAATGTGCTGATACTTAAAAAAGGATCTTTATGTGCAAAGCTTTCTGATATGGGTATCAGCAAGCGTCTTGTGGGGGATAAGTCTTCCTTAGGCGATCATGCTACTGGCAAGTATTCTTGACTAGCTATTATAGTAGCAACTGCATCGATTCTCCGTTTAGTACATTTGAAGCCTTATGGTCAGATGGAATCTGCCACTTGGTTTGCTTTGTGAGGTTTTAAACCTTTACGCAATCTTTTTTTTTTTTTTTTGATTTCTGATTGTACAGAAATTTTTTACTAATAATTTTCTAGTACCCCTAATAATATGGAAGTTTGTGGAAATTATTTTAATTGCCAGTATTCTCTAGAGATATTGCATGGTCCCACTTGTTTCCCATAAATAACTGGTAGCATCTCAAGTCTTAGATATGCCAATGTCGTGTTATGTAGTTCAGTTCTAAAATTATAAGTTTGATTTTTGTTGATGTTTATTATACGGGAAATGTTAACCTGTCACCCCATGGTATACATCTAAATCATATATGGTAGTGTATGAATGCTTCACTATTCCAATTCAACTAACTTATGGTTTTTGTACTATTGCTTAGTATTTAATTTCATTAGCTGTTACAGGTTGTGGAAGTTCAGGATGGCAAGCTCCCGAACAGCTTCTCCATGGGCGCCAAACGCGTGCTGTTGATGTGTTTAGCTTAGGCTTAGTCCTCTTTTACTGTATTACTGGTGGTGAACATCCGTTTGGTGGTGACCTTCTTAAGCGCGACAGCAAAATTGTGGAGAGCGAAGCTGACCTCTTCTTAGTGGAGTATATTCCAGAAGCTGTGGATTTGTTCTCCCGTTCATTGGATCGAGATGCAGAATCAAGGTAAGACGCAGGGAAATTGTTGCCTTCATGACTACACGGCAATAGTTATGACTTGTTGCCTCAACTATTTGCCTTGTTGCCTCTCCAATATGTTGTCCTCCATGCCATTTGGAGACGGCAATACACGAAGCTGTTTCTTTTTTTTGCTGTGAAAAGGGGCCACTAAGGCTGCATTTAATATATCTAAAATGTTGAGTTTTTTTGCTCTGTAAATTCTGAGAAAAACATCAGGTAAAGAAAAGCAAAGTTTTTTGGCCTAAAAAATCTTGTGTTCTTTTTATAGCAAGAGTGGGGCTACAAAAATCTTAGCTGTTTGAGCTGAAAGTTAGAGCTTTTTTTGTGCTAAGATAGAATGACAAGCTTTTGTGTTTTAGCCTAAAATGACTAAAATAGACAACTTAACACTGTCTAAGCTGTTTCATGGAGTTTACATTTTACAAGCTTAAAAGACCATTATATGTCCATTTTAGAATTTGTAAAAGTTTTTTTACCCAATGAACAGATTATACAGTAACCTTAAGTGAGATGTAAGGCATGCTCCGACTTGGTTGTTGACTATAGCTACTGCCGCTTTTACATTTAGTGAATGGATCTTCTTCACTTTTGCAGAATTTTTAGTTCTTTTTCTTTGAGTTCATTTTTTTAACACACATTTTATGAGTCTAATTTTTTTGCAGGCCGAAGGCATCGGAGGTGTTTAATCATCCTTTGTTTTGGGATTCTGATATGAGATTATCATTTCTCCGTGATGTAAGCGATAGGGTAGAACTGGAAGACAGGGTAGCTGACTCTGATATTTTAACAGCATTAGAGAGCATAGCTCCTCTGGTTTTAGGCACAAAACGGGACAAAAAACCTGCATCAAAATGGGACAAAAAGATGGAACCATCAAGATGGGACAAAAAGATTAATCCGGCATTGCTTAGTAATATTGGAAACTACAGGCATTATAAGTATGACAGTGTTCGTGACTTACTGCGGCTTGTCCGAAACAAGCTGAATCATTGTAGAGAACTTCCTCTTGAAATTCAGGTTCATTTCTCATGCCAACACTTGGAAATTTAATTTATACCCATAAATATGTTAAGATATTTGACAAATTGAGTTCCCTTTCAAACTTTGACTACTGCATATCTAGTATTTGTTCTACTTTGTACGCTTCCTTTACCAAATTGGTATTGGTACCCACGTACCAAATCTTTTAAGATTTCAAGGATCAATCTCGTCATTCCATTGTAGGTGATACTAGTGTGATTACTGGTGTTCATTTCAGGAAGTTCTAGGACCGGTACCTGAAGGATTTGATGGCTATTTTAGGAGTCGGTTTCCAAAATTGTTGATGGAAGTGTACAAAGTCCTGCATAAGTACTGTAGAGAGGAAGAAGTGTTTAACAAGTACTTCAAAGGCAGTGTGGTGTAGTTTGAGTTTATGCTCTAACAGAATACATGAGATTGCAGAATGCATGGTATTGCTGCCTACTGACTGATGGATGTGTGATCGTAGTTGATCCTCACTTCTAACTTGGTGTGCAAATGTAAATATGGCTTTAATTAGATTATAATTGAAATTGTATTTTAATGTGATTAACATTTATAGAACGGAATCCGTACGAAGTATATATAAGAGAATTGGTCTTGTTTGAGTTTGGTTTGTCCATCACTATATTGTTGGCCGTGATGCCGAAAATGTCCCTGCTTCCAATGGTTTGCGTTTTGTTTGTGGCTGGGAGCTTTTGGTAATTTGGTTCTTGCAAGTGGTTGCTTGATTTATGGCCTCTTCACGTGGTTCTCCTGCAATTCCGTACGTACTTGCTTGCAATGAGTTGATGAGAGTGGTTAAAATAGTGCACAAAGAATAGGCAATACAGGTGATATAAAGTTTGGTTCTTTCTCTTGTCTCCTTTCTCTGCGTGGTTAGTAGGATTTGGGCTGTTGTGCAAGCTTCGTTTACGAGCGTCTGTTTGCTTTAGTAGGGGCTTGAACTTGATTTCTCACGCTCCACTCACAACGGCGGCGGCTTGGAGTGATGGAGGCGAACAAGGAGCTCCACCAATTTGCTTCCGGGGAAGTAGCTGAGCTGAAGGAGGTAAGGGTGCACTACGAGGCGCTTGTGGACAACATTTTCGAGATTGAATCGGGACGAGACTGAGTTACCGAGTTACTCTGATGAGTCGGATGGTGATTGCGATTGCAAGAATTCTAGAGGCAGCGTTGGTTGTGCCGGTTTTTCGGGCTGATCATGTTTGGGGAGATGAAAGGTATCAACTCAGATTTTGATTAATTGATTTTCTTGTTTGTTTGTTTGTATTAGATGGAATTCCAATTGAATTTATGTGCATTTTAATTGATAAATTGCAAATAATTTTCTTTTCTTTTTTTTGATCATTTTATATCATGGGTTGATTCAGTTTTGATTTGTTCTTTACTTGTGACCAATGATTTTTCCTTTCAATTCTCTAATTTCTTGGTAATCTTATGCAATATTTTCTTGGGCTTTGTTTGGATCATAGATGTGGGGTGGAACTTGGGAAGTGAAGTGAAATGGAAGGGGAAAGATAGGACAAGGAAATTCAAGTACGAGCTAAGTTTATGTTTTTTGGTTGTAAATAAGAAGAGAATGAACAACTGTTTGTTGAAAAAGTCCATTTTTTTAGCTTTGCATAAAATCATAAATTCGTAATTAATTCGAGTTCTTTATCATTTTCGTAAGTTAATTTGGACCGATCTATGAACCCATGTATTCGGTCTATTGGATTCAATTTCAAAGAAATCCCACTTTTCTAGAACATTGAAGAATTCCATAACACGGATTATTTGGTTGTGTTCGGGCTATGGTTTTTCAGAGGGACATACCATGGTTTAAGTGATGAACCTCAATTGATTATGTTCTTACTTCCTTCACATTTAGTTTCCCTTTATAAATCCTTCAACAATCCACATCCAACCTAGGCCTAGCAGATACGGGTTTATATCTTTGTTGACCTGTGTCCTTTCCTTTACTATGACTCGTTTTCTTACTGTAGATTTTTCTCTCAAGCTTTCTCAAGAACCCAATTTCAGTTTTATTTTACATGTTTCATATTCATTTTCAATGAACTTGAAAAGCTGAAACGAGTTTTGGATATATATAGACTTAAACGGCAGATTATGATGCGAGTAATAATCCTCCGTAAACATTGGGACTGTGGGGAGAAGAAAAAATGTAGGCCTAGAACTTTTATTGACTTGAGTTGATGATTTAATCCCCTAAACTTATAAACTGATTTTTGCAGCGTATTTTTGGACATTTTTTATATTGAACACTTCAAATGGAGCATTGGGGGGGAAGATGTGTGGGGAAGATGTGTGGGATGGCGGGGGTTGGGGTATGTATGTGTGGTGAGGGGTTTGATTTTGAATGAACAACTTGGAACCATACGATTACTGTTCCAAACACAGGCAGAAGAAAATTCAACCATTTATCATTTAGACTTTCAACTCTTTCTTTTCTTCCACTTTCTCAGCCTCCAAGCAACGTTTAAGCTGTATGTATGCTAATGACTAGCAGTACTTCTGATCAGATTCTATAATTTGCTGCATTTGGTTTTTGTAGCTTAAACAAGAAAGTCTTCTCGTATTAAAGGGTTAGATTCTAAGCTCTCGAAGAAAAATCTGCCACCTGACCTTCAAAAGCTTTGATGCAAGGTAAAATGGGAAAAAAATGCCCTTGTTACACTGATTCAAAATACAGCAATTCCCTTCATTTCATTACCTCCTTGCATGTTCAGGTAGCTTTCCTTGCCTTGAGATTTGCAGCTCCGGTTCAGGAGCTGGGGAATCAGCTCGCTAGGAGGATGTGTATTCCAATTGTTTGAAGGTCCCCTGAGACTAGAACTGAAGTAAGCTACATACTTGCAATTTCCTATGTTATGCCATTGGCCACTTAACAGAGATAAACAATTAATATTAAGTCAGTAAATGTCCACACGCATACGTAGTAGATGGCTACCACACCAAAGAGAGTAGATAAATAGAGTGAAAAAAAAATGAACCAACTTCAGTCCATTCATGTGGATTAGACTGCAGTTTGGGATCATGGGACTATATTTCCAGACTGGTTGTGATGATCTGATTCAATCCTTTGGTCAGAAGAAAAATTCGTTTGGATCCAATGATCACAGCAACATGCTTT
Source organism: Rhododendron kiyosumense (assembly GCA_019656275.1). NCBI lineage: Eukaryota > Viridiplantae > Streptophyta > Magnoliopsida > Ericales > Ericaceae > Rhododendron > Rhododendron kiyosumense. The sequence goes on from BPLS01000641.1 coordinate 365,785, forward strand.
TATCACGTTTCTACAAAAATAGGCTTGACTCACACCTTCTTTGTATTCATGCGCCTTGGCCAAACTTTTCCGGCAATTGGATTAGTTTGAAACTATTCATACTGCAAAAATGAGAGGAAAGACAGTTCTCTTCCTAATATTTCCACGTCATGGCATGGCTACAGAAACAAAAAGGGGGGGAAAAGAAGAAGGTGCCAAACGAAAAGGTAATGAAAGCAATTGTGCTTATAAGGATGCATAATAATATATACTACTGAAGTGCAGCCTTTCAGTGGGCAATGCTTAATAGTATTTGAGCTTCATTCTTCTTTTCGTTTGTGATTCACCAGACAAGGGGAACTAATTAGTTGAACACTTCCATTGTTTGGGGGAAATTATACCCATACCTACCAAACAAAATGAAGTGGAAGAGGAAATTCCAAGGAACACAAAGCTAGAGTTGCTTAAAGGGGAAAACTTCAGTTTATGAAAAGAATGACTTGGAGGCTATTACTTGCTATTAAAAGTGGAGATTAGATCAAAGAGCCTACTTGCAAGTAGATAGCTCCTAAAACCTATTCTGGATCGTCCTCAGCCATCCTTGAGCATCTCCAGTGGGGATGAAAAATGACTATAGTCATTGGGCATTTTAGCATCAAAAAGTTGTTAAAAGTTAGTTGGTTGTAGCTCGCCCCTTTCCAATGGTGAGTTCTAAAGTAGAACCAAAGAGTCCTCAATATTAACTACCTTTCCCTCCACCTTATTGCCCCCCAACTTTGTCCACCCTAATTCAACTACTACTTCTGTTCAAAAATAATTGTCCTGTCCTCCAAACGAGAACTTTAAAAAAATTCGGAAAAATAATTTTCTATTTTTAACTTCCGTCCAAATATCTTTCTGGAATGACCTCTGGCTGGATGATACTAGATTGGCCCTCGCTTTCCCTACCATTTTTAGATTGTCTAGAGAGAAAGAGGTGAGTCTTCGTGAGGTTCTTCTCAATGGGGATTTCAGTTTAGAAGGAGATTATACCAGTGGGAAGAAGGCAATTTAGCAAATCTTCACATTCTACTTGATGGTTGCGGGGTTACTCTGTCACTTGCAAATCAAGATCAACTGTTGTGGAGAGGGCGTAACTCCAAATCTATACAGTCAGCTCCATGTACAATCTCAGAGATCGGGTCAGTCCAACAGACGGGGGTTTTGAACTAACATGGAGAAATGTGGCTCTGTTCAGAATTCAATGTTTTGTATGGATGGTTCAACTTGGAAGGTTGAAGACTTCAGAATATGGTGGGTGCAACATGTAAGTTCTGCAATGACTCATTGGAAACGCTTGATCATCTACTCGTACACTGCAAACCAGTTTGGGATATTTGGGCACAAATCATGCAGTGGTGGGGTGTTACTTGGGTGGCTCTCCCTACAATTGAGGCTTTGTTAAAATGGTGGATGAGTTGGAAATTCAAGCCTAAAATCCAAATGATATGGAATTGCATACCCTTTGCTGTTTTATGGATGATCTGGACTAAGAGAAATGGATATATCTTCGAAAATGAAGTTCCAAAATGGGCTGAGATACTGGAACTCATCAAACTCAGAGTTGCCTTTTGGGTTAGAGCAAAATGGGGATCTGGAATTTACACAACAGAAGACTTCTTGTATTGACTTGGGAGCATTCTGCAGGCAATCTAAGATGCATGTATGTGTGAGTGTGCTCTGTGTGTGTGAACCATAGCATGTGTGCGTGATGGGAAATTCAGGGTTTGGGTGAGCGAGCGAGGAACTGTGGGAGAGATAATGGTAGTGAGGGGTTTGATGAATGTGCAAAGTCTTGAGAGGGTGGTGAGTGATATTCTGGGTTCCTTGGGCAGAAGTTTCAGTGTTTCGGGTGGGTGGTGAGTGAAATTCTGGGTTTATTGAGCTGAAATTTTCTGGGTCCAGTATGCGGATTACTTCTTTCTTCAGCTGGAACTCGAGTGTTCAAGTGGTTCTACCGTATTGTTTCTGCTGCTGCTACTTGTTTGGGGTTCTACTATCTGTTGATTTTGAGGCTGATATATTGAAGGATTGGTTGCAACTTGCAAGGCTAATCAATGGAAGACATTTTGATATGCACGACTGATTATACACAACTTCAACTCAGGATGAGATACAAGGGCATTCCTTTCTGATGTATTTTGAGATCACGAGGATTTTGTTTTGTTTTGTTTTTTTTCGTTTTTTGGCTCGTTGTGAGTTGATTTCTTGTCACCTTTCAACCTCTTTGGCTCGAGCGGCAAATGATTGTCGCGGGGTTTGGATGCCAACCTTGTTGGGATATTTGCCCCGCATTGTGATGCCTTTGCTTTTGCCTTTTAATCAATTGTACTTCTTGCAATCGATTAATTAATTCTTTTTTTGCCGCCCAAAAAAAACTTCCATCCAAATTCCCCCCGCCCAGCTAATTTTTCTCCTCCGAAGTTCACGATCCAAAAATAATTTTCTATTTTTAACTTCCGTCCAAAGTTCACGATCCTCCTAAAATGTGTTTCATCCTTTTTCATATTCTTTTTGCTCACCAGTGTTGTTCACTGCGTTGTTAATTTTGTAATCAATAAAAGATCTCATGTTATGCAATTGGATTATTCTGTAGTTTAGCAACTTTAAGGTTGCGTTGTGTTGGATGACCTCTAATGTGAAAAATTTAGTTATTATATTGAAGTTTACACATTGCTATGGAAAACTAAATAGTCCATCAAGTAATACTCAAGCTCCACTCCCTTGTAGATTTCTTATTTCTAACCGATTTTCCTTTTTTCAATCTATTATGTTGTTGGTTCAACATATTGGAATTTTGAAATGGGCATATTTTGGTGGCGGGGGGCAGGATTGCAAAAGCTCGAAGTGTAAAGGAAGTGCATCCTCAGCTTTCACCCATTTTTTCCCTTAAATTTGAGTAAAAACCCATTTTGGGTAAAAACTCATTTTGGGTAGGCACATCTCCAACCATCAAACCCAAATATATATACATTTTATCCTTAATGGCATAATCATAAATAAGGTAAAACAATCAAATCCAAAATGAAGAGACCTGGTACTCTTCTCTCTCCATCTTCGTCTCTCTCTCCCCAGAATTAAACACAATTTTTTTCACATAAAACCCAAAACTGGACACAACCACAAAAGACAATTCTGAAACTCATTCATCATCCTTGGAGGAGGCCAGAAAGAAGATGAAAACTCTTGGGGGACCCAAGAAGGCTTAGAGGTCACAACACCACCGCCACTTTCTGCATCGCCTCTCAGACCGCCGGTCCTCGGCCTGCCGCAAAAGCCGACGAGGTTCTCTCCCCCCCCCCCCCCCCCCTCCTCTCTCTCTCTCTAACTAGCCATTGGAGAAATGGGTCAAGGCAAAAGTTGTCTCAAATTTGGGTAAAGAAATGGGTAAAATCCAAAATGAAGAAGGGTTTGGGTCAAAAATTGGAAATAGATTTTTGTAGTTTTTGTCCCATTTTTAAATGAGTCTTAAAATGGGTTAAGGCTAGAGATGCTCTAAGGAACCTAGGATAGGATGGGTACGGTGAAAGACTGCTAAGTATTGTTTCCTTTTTCGTTCAAACCTAGCTTATCTGCAGTTGAATGTAGAGACTGCAGAGAAAGTTGTGCAGTTCAATCTAAATCGTTCATCTTGAAAATCAATAGTTCAAATTCGTGAATCTATTACCAGTAATAGTCTTTTATTTACAGTAAAATATTGAAAACAAATCTGGATCACTAAAAACATTATCTGAGAGTGTCCACAATACTATAATCAAAATTGGATAACCAAAAGTTGCCACATCAGCTTTTGGTTATCCATTTAAGAAATTGTCAAGCTTAACAATATTGAGGTCTACAATGATTACTTTTGGTCCATAACCAAAATAAGGAGCCAAATGCAATTTCATGTGGCCAAGCATTTGGAACGACACAGCTGAGTCGGGGATGACTAATTCGGGCATTTTTTTGGTTTACGCATTTTATCAAACATATGGTGTTCTTTCTAGTGTTTTCTATCTAAACGGACACTAATTCTGATCAAAAGGTATAAGCTTCATGGTTGGAGGAAAAGAAACAGAGGGAAAGAAGTAGAAGTTGTTTGTATTAACGTCAGATTGAAGAGAGGAAGATTGAGAAGGCGTGTGAGATACTTCCTCCGTCCCTTTTTAAATGTCTTGCTTCGTAATTCCAACTTATAAAAAAGAAATCATCATTATACCTTTCACATCAATTTTTTCCTCCACTTTCTCTACTTACTCATCATCATTATACTTTTACTCACTTACTTTTTAAAATGAATCTACTTTTAGGGACAAAATAGATAATTCACCAACTTTTACCCACTAACTTTACAAAATGGACACTTATTAAGGAACAGTCCAAAATGGAATACCAGACTATAAAAAATGGACGGAGGGAGTACAATATAATTGATGTGCCGCGTGGGATCCACACATTTGGGTTATTGAAAAAATGTTTCTAGTTTTGATTATTCAAACCTCAAAATTTGATTATTTTTAAGCTGGTTGCTAATTTTGATTATAGCATTGTAAGCCTTATTCTGCACAATATTGTTAACTTTAAAAAATTTATACTTTTGATTATAGCATTGTGGACACCCTGACAGTTGCTATCGTTTGGACCACACCTCTGCGGTCCAAAACAGGATTGCGGACAAGCCAAATTCTTTCATTCTTCTACTTGTCCTTGTACGGATGAGATTGATCGAATTAAGAAGGTGCCGTCAAGATTTTCTCATTATGCAGCTACTAGCTTACTTGAATTAGAATTGGGTTGTTTTGGTTTATGGTAGGAGTTTTGGGTTGGAAATGAATAGGGTGTTAATATGGTACTTATGATGCTCGCTATATCAATTTTAAACTCGATGGCACCGACAACTCTGGTGATGGTAAACTCCTCTTTCGTCATCCATTTAATCAAAGGAGTTTCCAAATAGATCATTGAACGATACTTAGATGCCGTTCCGGTTTTAGAAAAAATGGGTTTTAGAAAAAGAAGGTAAATTTCAAGGTCAAAAATCATGTATTTACGCAAATAATTTTTCTACTAATATGGATCTTGTTTGATAGATCTCATTGAGATCTTTTATACGGTGCAAAAAAAATTAAAAAATTATTTTTCATTTGCATTATATTTGAGTTTGAAATTTGGAAAAAAAGAACTTTTTGAAAAGGAAGGGAAAGTGGAACGGGGCCTTACTTTTTTTGGATAGGTCGATAGGTCTAATAGATAATTGAACAAGGAGTTCGTAATATACATCTCCTCATTAACATGATTGATATTATGCCTGATTGTTCATATCCTTTAACATTTCATCAAAAGTTCATTTGAAATAGAAGGTCAAGTTGTTATAATAAACTTAAAAAAAAAAGACCATCTTATTCCTCATGGTAACATAATCTAGAGTATGAGGATTACCTGTCTATAAGGTACGATTCTTTTTTTGTTCTTTTTTAGCAAATAAGAGTTGGTTTCTCTCTTCCGTGGAATTAAATAGGAGTTTTGATTACTTGAGGATTCCACCATAACTAATATTTCTTTTGAGAATTTTTTTGCATGATTATGACGACTTCAATTCCCAAAATCTAAATCTATACCTGAACAAAGCAATAGTGGATTTGTCTTTGTTTTGATACTTCGGGGTTGTTTGATGAAACTAAAAGCTGAAAAATTAAGTACTGAAAACTGAATGTTGAAATTTTTAAGCTAAAAAGCTGTTTGATAAATATATTAAGTACTTAATTAAAAAAATGATAAATTAATTTTGTTCCAATTCTTTCTTAATTTACTAATGGTTACAATAAACTTCTGGTAATGATGGTGGGGTGGTGGTGGTGGTGGAGTGGTGGTGGTAGTAGTGGTGGTGGGTGGTGATGGTAGTGGTGGTGGAGTGGCAGTGGTGGTGATGGTTGTGATGATGGTGGTGGTGGAGTGGTGGAGGTGGCGAAGTGGTAGTAGGGGCGGTGGTAGTGGTGTAGTGATGGTAGTGGTGGTGGTGGAGTGGTGAATCTGGTGGTAGTGGAGGAAGTGGTGGTGGTGGTGGAGTTGGTGGTGGTGGTAGTGGAGGAAGTGGTGGTGGTGCAATGGTAGAGCTGGTGGTGGAGGAGGAGTGGTGGTAGTGGAGGTGGTGGTGGAAGTGGTTGTTGTGGTGGTATGATGATTGAATGTAAGTACACAAAAATTTAGCCAGAATTCAGTAGCTCAAAACTACTTAATTTTTTTTCCAGCTTTTTGGCCTATATTTTAAGTGGTACTCACTTAATTTGTTAAATAATGTAAAATGTGATTATCAAACCTACTGAATCACTTCTTACTTAATTGATTCAATTTTAAGTATTGAATTTAGGCTATCAAACAAGCCATTCCTTGGGCTTCTATTTCACTTAAAGCGAATTCCCCTTTCCCATGTACTTGTGGAGAAGATGTTGTGCCCAGTAGCCGATGTACTTGTGCAAAAGATGTTGTGCCCAGTATCGCTCATGTTCGGCTTTCTTTATGTCTTTCTTATACATGTGTTCATGTGGTGCCACCAAGCAAAGATTTAAATCTATTATTCATCGTTCTCTTATCTAGGGCGTCTACAAAACTACCTCATGATACACCAACGAATTTATCAAGGGTTAGATGTAAGGGAATACTTATTGATGTAGAGCGGGTCGCATCCACTTTCCTTGAGCGATTGAACCAAGTACAGTTCAAACAACACTGGACAGAGTGACAGTGGCAAATTGACCCCATGGGCCTTACGGTTGATGTGAAATGGCCCACAGTTCGATGATGCTTTTCGGCCGTTTGATGCTGTTTAGCTTTTCAAAAGGCTTATTTTGCCGTTTATAGTAATATTTAGATTGCTAATAACTTTTGATAGGAAATTCCGTCTTAGTTATTGCTTGTTTTGGCAACCTTATATTTGTTTTTAGTATTTGATTTTCTAGTCAAAGTTTATTTTCTGGTAATCTTCATATTTTTTGTGATTAGGGCTTGATTCTCGGCCCTAATTATTTCCCAAGTCGTTTAGGGTTTCTATCAACCTATTTATATTCATTGTAAGCCTTAAGGCATATGAGTTGTTTTATGAATTAAAGAAAAACCGAGATTTATCTCAATATCATTTGTTCAAGGAGGGAGTACCTCTGGCTCAAACATTGTTCGTGTTTTCTTCTTGCAAATAATTTCGTTAAAGGAGCTGCACTGCATCGATCGCTTATGCTTTGCATTGGTCTTGTTGACTATTATTACACAATCCAATTCTTCTATTCAAATTTCTAATTGGGAAAAAGGTCATGTCATGCTTTTAAGAGTTTCGGAATTGATTTTCTTTGTTTTCGTTTGCATTTTCATTGGGGATTGGGATTTTATTGTGGCACAATAAATTCATGCCTTTGTTAAACTTGATGGGGGAAGGCATTGCATTCATAAAGGTTAAAAGATTTATAGCCTCTAGGTTGCCTAAAGGATGAATTAAGGGACATTGGGGATTGGGGCCTATATGGATCTCATACTTAATTTGAGTGTTTTCAAGAATCATCCCTTTTTTCGGTTTTATCTCTATGTTCCCACTCATACGTACCTAATCAAAATCTGAACGGCTTTTTTAGGTCCAATTCCATAAATTTTGCTTGGGTACGAGAACATAATTAGAAGAAATAAGGGTCGAAGTTTAGACCGCTCACAGTAGTTCTGCCTATAGAAAAGATCATCAGAGAGTAGACAGCCCATTTATGATTCCACCCGAGAAGACTAGCTAGTAAAAGGAAGGATCAAGAATGCCGTGTGTACGAGCGTTATGAGAAAAAAACAAAGAGAGCAGACCCAAAAGTTGTGAGTTTAATGTTGCTCTTCACTTACTTTATATAGCATATATTGGATTCACTGATTTTTGGAGTGGAGGTATAAGAAAATAATAGCAGTATACTATCATGCCCGTCACACTCAGTTTAATTTAAGCTACTAACAATATTATCCATCATGCTTATAAAGACCCAAAAAGCGAATAGAAATAAAGTGTTCAACTATTAGGCTGCATCATTGGGGTTTTTTTTTTTTTTTTTTATTTATTTTAACGGCAAAGAAATTTTATTAATTTTTAAAAAAGAATTACAAAGAATAAAGGAAACGAGGATAACCGGCATTACAATCCAAAGCAAATATTCCAACTAGGTTGGCTCATAGGCTCCCGAAGAGCCATATGCCATCCCAACTAGGCTCTATATATATTACTAGTATTAACCCGTGCCTACGGCACTACATATCTCTGTTGGAAGGAGATGACAGTTGTGTGATTTAGGTGCGAATCATGGGCACTTAACCAGAAAGTGAGAGAATGCATTACAACCTTTGGATCAAACAAATCTGAGTCGTTCTAACAACTTGTCCCCACACCCTTCTGTTTTATAATAGAGATTGGTGAATTGGGGGATGGTGCTGTGCGCACATTCGAACCGTCGGATCGTGCATCTTAACTGCTTGGATTTCATCTCGGCAATGAACGGCTCTCGCTCGTTGGTTGCCGAGATGAGATCCGAGCCGTCGGATGCACGATCTGACGGTTCGGAAGTGCGTAGTATGGTGTTGTGCATCTCACTACACAACACCAACCCGAAGTCTGATTTTGACAATTAAGATATCAGCCCACAAAATTGGTATTACCAATTAGCTAGGATCCGGCCGTCGGGAAAACCATAGTGTATAAAATCATTCTGCAAAAATATAAAGTATAGATGTATTTTCACAACAAATGATTCCTTTTAGGGAAACAGCTACCATGAAGATTTGATATAATATATACATAAAATAAAAATAAAAAGTGAAATTGTGAACGAGGATACTTTTCGTATCCAAGTTCCTTCTCACGAAAATTCATTCTGAATTGAAATACTATCTAGTATAAATAATATTTCTTCCGTCCCAATTTAAGTGTCCACATTTTTATTTTGGAATGTTCCAAAATGAATGTCCATTTTCTAAAAATAACCATCAAAATATGTCAAACTTCCAATTTTACTCTTAAAAAGTAACATTTCCTTCCTAATTGATTTGACAGTTTTTTATATTCGTTTCATTTTAAATTAGGACGGAGGGAGTATTTCCTAATATTGTATTACCAACTTTTCTAAGTTTTATTATTGCGTTTTTACTGTTTGGTCTTGGGTATTATTCATGTTTCCTTGTTATTCATATTTTCCTTGATTAGATTTCTTGTCACCAAGTCTTCTAGTCTATATATATAACAACATGACACAGTAATGAAAGCAAACTTCTCGTCACTAGCTTCTCTTTTTTAACATGGTATGAGAACTACATCTTGAATAGCCTCACCTCTAAATAGTTGTAGTGAGGATGGTAGGAGACGACGCCGACGCTGAGTTTTCAGGGTGCGGAGTTTTGGGCCTTGTGTGTGTGTTCCTTTGTGTGCTCGTCTTTCTACCTCACTTTATGGCCGGTCCGGTGGCTGCACCGTCATTGTGTTTTCTCGGCATGAATCCCATTGCTTGGTTGTTCTTGATCATGGTACTCGTCATCTTTGCAGGCATGCAGAATGGAGGAAATTGATGAGGAGCTAGCGTTATTGAGCCATGTTGGCTTCGGATTAATGTTTTTTTGTTTGAGGAGGTAGTTTAATTGTTTTATCTTGGTTTGACAGCCAGTCTCGAATTTTAATCTCCTTTTTGGGTCGTGACTGCATTTGATCATCGGTGTGTGGGTTTGCCATTTTTTTGTTAATTCTTTGTGCCGTTGTGATGCCTCATGCCTAGGATGATTTTAATCTTTGTAATTTATTTTCAAAGATTAATAAAAATTTTTTTGTTCTTAATTGAAATTAAAATAAGGCATGCAGTAGCTAGCCTAGACCACCAAATAAGTTTTCCTAGACCAAGCATCCATCCCATTACACACACACACGTGTATATATATATATATTTATTGTCCCATGAAAATACTATTTGCCCCCTAAGGCCATAACTATATACATATGCGTGTATATATACGAAAACAAAAAACACTATATCGTAAATGGTTTTTATACATTACACGAATGATTAATGGGAATTCTTGGTTTATTATAGTACACATTGAATTAGGATCCGGCTTTTCTGTAGTCACCTCCAAAAAAGTGTGTGCGGTTTAATCTAAACCGTTCATCTTGATAATCAATGGTTCAAATTTGTTAAAACTTTTACCGGCCGGTAAAAGTATATTCTTATCGGTAAGAATATGAAAACAAATTTGGACCATTAAAAATAATTCGACGGTTGAGATCACTTGGACCGCACCTATGCGGTCAAAAATTGGACGGCAGACAAGGTAGATTCTTGAATTATGTCTAGTTTGTTGTTTCAAATTAGCATTAATTTTGGGAGAATGATATTAGCGCTCTAAGTTTTACCCCAGACGCTCCAAACAGTGTTCTTTCCAAATTTACCCATGCACTTTAGTCCTTTCCACTGGGGCTTCTTTTCCCAAATCCGTTCTCTCTCTCAAAACCCCAAAAACCAGACACTCTCTCTCTCTCTCTGCATCTCATCCCACCAAAACCAGCGATCAAAAACAACATGATTTGGCTACCTTTTTGTAGACAGTGTTCATTATCTCAGTTTGCAATAATCAACTTCTTGACTGGATAAAAAACGAGATGATTTGGGTGCTTAGCTTTATTCCTGGTTTGGCTTCTGCGTTGCCTAACCTCGTTTCTAAATTGAAAGCAATGCAAACCAAGTATATGACAACCCCGCCGCCCATGTCCTAAAAAATCATGGTGCTCGCTCCATCTTCATTCCTGGTAGAGTTATTTGAGTTTAGGAAATCGAATCCCCGATCTTCCCCGCTTTCAAAGACGGGTCATCCGACGACGACTGGAGCGTGACGAAGAGAACAACAGAAGCCCCACCGCCGCCTCTATTTCCTGCGCTTCCACCAACGGCGGAAGCACCCTCTGTTTCCGGCGATGATAAAGTTCAGCTTGCAACTTCTTTCCGGATGAACAAGCTTCGACCCTCCAGTGATATTGTTCCAAACAGTGTGTGTGTGTGGGAGGGGGTGATTTTCGTCGGAGTGAGAGAGGGGGGGTGAGGTAGGACTTGGTTCACAAGTTTTTGGGTTTTGATCGCTGGTTTGGGGTTGAGAGAGAGAGAGAGCGGTTTTGGGGTTTTGAGAGAGAGAGAACGGTTTTAGGAAAAAAAGCCCAGTGGAAAGGACTAAAGTGCAAGGGTAAAATAGAAATTTAACCTAACAAAGGACATAAATTGGAGCGCCTGGTCTAAAACTTGGAGCCCCAGGCCCCCAATATCATTCTCCTAATTTTGGGCTACCCTTTATGATCTTCGTTCTCTTTGGATTTGTTCACCTCGTTTGATGGATATGTGTATGAAGTTCAATTTTTCTTCTTTCCGGGAAAGCAGAAAGAAAATCATCATTTTGATGCTGGATTATTCAGCACATCATGTGCAATACTGTTCTTTCATATGTTTTCAATATTTTGTGTAGGGGTGAGCAAAAAATCCGTTAAAAAGCGAATTCAGTCCAAACCTTTCTGTTTGGTTCGGATTTTTAGTAGTATGGTTTGGTCATGTTTTTAAAAAAATTAAAAACTGTATTATATGATTTGGTTTGTAGATTCACGTTCACAGTTGTGTGTGTATATATATGTATACATAGATATAGTTTAATCTAATTATGATTCACCTATCCAATATGGAAGTCTTATTCAACTACTCTCATAATTTATTGATCCTATAAAATTTACCGCAATATTCTGTTTTTCTTCCCTGCCAAGATAATTAATTGGACTAAACTTCTATATATCACAACTTATTCGTTATTTTCTATGATTATTAATTTATTATACACAAAAAGCACATGGAATCACCAGATCAGTCAACTTTCATGGCCCAATTCCTAAATTTCTCTAAATTATAATCCTACACAATTCCTTGACTACCAAGACTTAAGTCAATTGTTGGTATTCTACTCGTAATTAGTTTGTTGATGTTAATGTGTTTTGGTAATCTGAATGAAGTTGATTTTAATATAAATTTTCTTTTAATTTATCTTCTTAATTTTAAGACATTTAAATATTTTTTTGAAGATGATAGTTTAATTCAAAGCAAACCGTGATTTAAAATCGAAACCGAATCGTATTTTAATGGTTTGGCCAGATAGGTTTGGTTCAATGCCTTTTGTGGGTTCGTTTGGTTTGTTAAAACTTAACCAATTTGTACTATGCTCACCCCTAATTTTGTGTACTAATCAACTTCATAAATACTAAATAGCAGAAAACTAAACTAGGAACAAACAACCTTAGAAACCAAATCACACACCTATCGACCACGAAAATAAACACGAAGATTTGACCATATTCATTGTGTGTTTAGCTTGCGCTCCCGCTTTCACTCGCTCAAATACGGGCATTACTCTTTGGTTTTGTCTGTTCAACTACCAAAATCACATAGTACGAAATTAACTCTCACTATAAAGAGAGGGGGGGAAAAAAAAAACAATGTCGAAACTCTCAGATTCTCAGAAAAGGAATCACATGGATAGTATAATTTGAGAGAGCCATAAGTGAAAACATGGTCAAAGGGATTAGGATTGGTGCTTATGGTCCTGTTATCTCACATCTAAAATTTGGAGACACGCCTTAATTTTTTGTAACTGAGTTCCAGCCGAGCTTGCACAAATAAAAAACATTCTATCATGTTTCCAGTACATTTCTGGGCTGAAAATCAACTTCTCCAAGAGCCAACTTTGTGGAGTTGGCGTTCCTGAGTACTCTCTAAACTTCTATGCCAGTATCCTTCGCTGCAAAGTGGGAAAATTGGCCATCAAGTACTTATGGAATGATGGGTTAGTTGGACAAAAGAAAGATCCACGTGGTTGGTTCAAAGAAGGTCTCCAAAGCTAAGAAATATGGTGGTCTTGGGGTCAAAAGATTGTTAATTTAATTCATTCTTAGCTGTCCAAATGGTGGTGGAGGTTTGGCGCAGAAAAATCATCTCTCTGGGTCCAAGTTATTTTAGCAAAATATTGGTACAATGGTTCAAGCTGGCTGCCTCCTCAGTCCCAATCACAATCCTATTAAAAAAATATGGGGTGACATATGTTCAATGGGGATGGGTGACTCTATGATGGCCTCTATAAACACAAAGGGTTTCTGGATCAAAGTAGTCTCAGGATCTGAATCTTCTTTCTGGTCTGATTTGTGGGAGGGTAATGAAACTTTTTTTGAGGGTTTTCCGAGGTTATACCTAATCTCAAAACCAGCAAGAAGCAAATGTTCGTGAAGTTTATGAACCTCAACAGCTCTTACCTTTAGAAGAAATTTGTTTGATTGGGAACATAGATCTCTCCTCCAATTGAATTCTCCTCGCACCAATATAAACCTCTACAGCTCTGGTTGTGATTCCTTGAGGTGGAAATGGAATCCCAAAGTTGGCACATTTTCTGTGAGTTCATGGAATGATAAATGGGAAGAAAGCCTTTCTACTGAAAACTCCATTGGCCCTGCATGTAATCTGATCTGGAATAATCTGTGCCCCATCAAAATTCAGATATTTGTTTGGCAAGCTCTTCAAGAAAAAATCCCTACTGCTTCTGAGAAGAAACATAATCTCTATTGGGGAGGGAGTGACTGATCTTTGTACCCTTTGTGCTGAGATGCACAACTCATCTGGTTTTTGTTTTGCCACGTTTCCTGGTCCATCTGGGCAAACATTCTTCAATGGTGGGGGGCTTTGTTGGGCCTATCCTGGATCAATCTCTGCTTTAAAGTCATGGTGGTTGTATGGCAAGGCAAACTATGTCAAGAATGCTTGTAGATGGTCCTGCTTCTTTGCCACCATGTGGTCCATATGGTTGGCTTGGAATGAAAAAATTAAGAGCAACCAAGAAACATAAGTACAAGAAAAGCATGAACATATAGCTGCAGAAACCAATAACACCATAGCAAAAATCTTCAAAAAGAATTAAGAGCAAAAGGGCCCCATCAAGATGTACATAATCTAATCAAGAATAGGAACAGGACAGAACGGCAAAGATGATAGCAGCATCAAGATGTACATGATGGGGCCAACCATATGGAAGAAGCAAACCAGCAAGAAACAAATTCTCTTTTAACTGTTACAGGAAATCTTTTACTACCAAGAAACATAAGTACATGAAAAGTTAATCTTATACAACAATGTTAGAATTGTGGCTCATACGTTAAGTATAAAGAGATACTAAGGACTTCTAGAAAGAAGGCTAGAATGGGAATTGGTTTCTGAGTTGATGGCCACTGATGTGGAACCTGATCCATAGAGTGAGGTCGTAAAGGACATCATGTTGGTAGTGGTGGCTGCAATTCTGTCTTCCTCCCCCATTGGTAACGACACCCGCACAAAAGCCGGCTTAAACAGCGGCACCTTAGGCACAGCCACCGAGCCCAATAGGATCAGAACAATTTCCTGAGTTTTGGACCTTTCGCATGCTGCCGGATGCGATCAGGCCAGGCCCAGAAGCAAAATTCTTTGGGCTTCTTCCACTACATAGTCCTGCCCCAGCTTCTTGTCCACCGCCTCAAGTAACCGGCCTTTGCAAGTAAGCTCAGCCAAGAAATCATCCTCACCCTTCAACTTTCCCTAGTAAACACCTTTTTAGCCACCTCCAGATTCTCACCGCCAAGTACCCTTTGTAAACCACCCCAAACCCACCTTGTCCCAACTTCCTCTTCTCATCAAACTTAATTGCAGCCTTCAGCAAATCCTTGTACTGAAACTCCCTAGCTAGGAGTCCCAGGTAAGCTTTTCAAGGATCCTAGTATATGCGGGTTTGACCGCACCAGCCACCTCTTCCGGAGGAAGTATCTCACCACCGCCACTGCCGTTAGAAGCACCACCGCCGGTATCCCTACGGCAAGGGCAACCTTTATGATGAGTTGTTTTTCGTCTTAGTAGTGCTCCACTGTCAAGTTCCAACGTACGCAGTTGAGCTAGGTGAAGTTGCTTGTTGATGCGGAAAACCCAAAGTAGGAGATTTGATTCACCACCCCTCGGAGCTCCCCCTCTTCCCCACCCATCTCTGAGTGGCACACCACCATCCTAGGAGCACTAGAAGCCTGCTGACCAGCCCCTGCACAAAAACCGCCAATGCCCATACTAGAAAAACCCTGCACGGACAATCATACGTAACGCACCATAGGCATCACCCACAGCAACCTCGAAAGCACACCAAATCGCCCACATTAGAGCAGTAGACCAAAAAATTGCATCAATATCCGGTGGATCCTTCCACCACTACACGAGCCAACCCGACACCAACATAGGAAATACCCACGGAAAAATCAAACCCCATTCTCCACAATCATATTGAAAGAACAAGTGCTCAGTAGACTCACTCGCCACCCCACATATGGGACGCAACTTATCTCCAGCCAAATTCCGCCTAATAACTGGAAGAATTCTATGTACTACCTAAAGCGCAAACTTCGGAGGTAAATTCAGACTCCACAACTTTGTCCACCCATCAAAACCATAACGAGTAATCAAATACGGATTCCTCACTTTCGGAATCCACTCACGACCAACCGCAAAACCCTACACCATCTGGGGAAAAAATGTTGAAGTGAGCACATCTGCATCACGACCCCAACCTTGAAGGTAGAGATTAAGAATGTATGTATCATAACTCGCCACTCCACAATAAGTAAGAAACAACAAGATGTGAATCTTATTCACGTCCTTCCGTACGACAAAAATTCCAATCAGAATCAAAATATTCGCCATGCTGATGAATAACCCGACTATAGTAGCTCCCAAACCGAACACCATAGGGTACCAGGCTAAACTTAGAGCGATGAACCCCAAGTACAGAGCAACCTCTATTGGCTTACGACGAAACCCGATTTTATCCCAAACAAACAAAAACCAAAGGCTCATGTGAAGAGATGGGACAACAAGAAGTTGCCTCATGACCCAAGGTGGCGGGAACCAAGAAGGCTTACCAGAGGTCCTTTCTAGCGAACCGAGGAAGAGGACCACGATGAGATAGAGGAATGCATGGGCCACCAGTACTACGACCAACGATTTCCTAGTACTCCACCTCCCCCCTCTACCCATACACATCTAGGATTCGTTCCGAACCCAAACAAAACCTCTGTACTCTGTAGGCATGCAGAGAGTAAAGTAAGAGAGAGAGTTTTTCTTTTTTATCCTAGGATTGAGTTTGGTTTGTTGCTTTGCTTTTTTTTTTTTCGAATAAAAATTGATATTTTTTATGGGATAGTGTTAATATAGAGAGTCTGATACGATAGACATTTTAAAGGCAGATAATTAAAATAATAAATTAGCTTTTAAAGATGTAAATTGATCCAAAATATAGAAAGACTGATGCAAATGCTTTAAGAAGCAGAAAAATGAGTTGGAGTTGCTTTTTGTTCCTTTCAATTTGGGGCTGTTCGGACAAATAAGCCATTTTGACTTATTT
>BPLS01000641.1:397263-410223 GCA_019656275.1 Rhododendron kiyosumense
TAGGGCCCATTTGATTGGCAGCTTTAGGCATGGGATTGAATTATACGATACGAGACCACATTTCTGGTGTTTGATTTTAGTATTTAGTGGAGGGATGTATAATCCATTGATAACCAAGTCCACAAACATGGGATTTCCAATACCTTGAGGAATGTTGTATTAGTAGTCCCCTCAGCTTTAATTTGGTGAAATTACGCATCCGTGGGAGTAGCATATCATCCCATTGTTAGTCTGACCAACGAAACATAGCCTCAAGGCCTCAACATACTCGTTGTGTTCATCTTTTGAAATTTCAAATCTGAAATGATCATTTTCCATTCTCACTTTTTGCAGGATGGTACACCCTTTTTGTCATATCCTTCCTGCCACCCATAGTACGAAATACTTTTCGGTTGTTTGCTTGTTTTCCTTTCGAAGCACTATGATGTTGAAATGTTAATTACAATTTACAAGCATATAAACTCACTGAAGCCCGTTATGCAACCAGATGATCTTGATAATCGGTGCAAAGCTTCAAATCATTATAATGGAAATGGCTCAGCAAATCCAAGACCGAGCAACCATTGTGAAGGGAATTCTAGTGGTAGAGCCTAGAAACGATTATTTCTGGCTCAACCAGCCTGATTTGATCCTTTTCTTGATGCATTTTACGTTGTTCCAGGTAATTCATTCGAATGGATTTTTGTTTTGGTCCAACAAATTCATGCTTATTCAGAGTGTTACATTCACGCGTTCATTCTCGTTTATGTGACAAGTTCGCATATGGTATGTATTTGTTCTGAATATGTACGTACAAAGGAAAGAGAACGCCAGTAGTGCCAAATTCCAATCGTTGGAAAGCCATAGATTGGCAATTTGGCACCACACTGGTCTCAGTTCGATTATCTTTTGCACCTCTTAGGTGTTCAGTCTTGGTCTGAGCCCATGGCGATTTCACACTATCAGAAGGGAAAGGAAAGGTCACATAGAACTGTGGAAGCTTAATAATCAAGTTTCTGTTGGATTAGGAAAATGAGAAGAAACAAATGTGTAATTTTCGAATATGGTATCCTTTCTTTTAGTTACGATACCAGATTTATTTCCATTTCATATTGTTTTAGCAGACAAATTCAGGATCCAAATATAGCGTTTAAAGAAAACCCAAATGCAATGCATGATACTAAACTGATTTTTGTTCCTAAACCGTATCATCAAACATTTTGCACCAACTTTTGGA
Source organism: Rhododendron kiyosumense (assembly GCA_019656275.1). Classification (NCBI taxonomy): domain Eukaryota; kingdom Viridiplantae; phylum Streptophyta; class Magnoliopsida; order Ericales; family Ericaceae; genus Rhododendron; species Rhododendron kiyosumense. Next base: position 398,480 of record BPLS01000641.1, read on the forward strand.
GCAATGTATCATAAGCTGATGTTAAGATTATAGTTTTCAATTTTGCAGAATGCATTTCAGATGGCTTACTTTCTGTGGACATGGGTAATAAAAAACCCTGCATCCAGCTCTATTTCCTTCTGAATTCTTCTTAAATTTCTACTCTCTTTTTTGGGTTTGGATTAATTTTGCACTGACTCTGGATTTTTGATGCAGTATGAGTTTGGGCTAACATCATGCTTCCATGAAAACTTACCTCTAATTTTGACCAAGGTTTTTCTTGGTGTAGCTTTTCAAGTTTTATGTGGCTATATCACCTTCCCTGTCTATGCCTTGGTAACCCAAGTGAGTACGTAGTTCTATTTAACATGTACAACTACATTAGGTACTCTTTTATGTTTTTTTATTAAACTCAAGTGTCCAGACCACCTTACGTACACCTTGACTAATCTTGAGAGACTAATCCCACCACGCCCTTGTAGGGCTTCTCAATTGAAGTCAAAGCAAATAGCACCTTAGAAGTTTCGAACATTAGATAATGTAGGAGGGAGCAAAACTCTAAGTATGGGCCTAAGCCTTAATCAATAGGCCAACCCCTTGGGGTAGAATTGTGATTTCAGGCCTTTTTCATAGTTTGAAAATTAGATAGGAAATTGATTCATTGTAGACACTCAAGGTGAAACTATTTTTCTAATCATTAAGCGGAGAGCATGGACCAGATTGGTCCTGCTCTTTGGTAAAACTAATTGTAATTTTGAGAATCAAACCAGAATATTTTTTTGAAAAAATTTCATTAGTCTTTGAAATCCATTGAAATCACAAATCGAAGTTTGTTTTCAAGGCAGTATTTCAATATAATCATCAAATATTCGTACATATGTAAATATGCATAATTGCAGTTTAGATCGGTTTGAAACTAGAACCGGTAACTTAAATCCACATACCAAACCGAACCAAATCGCTTGGCTTGGACTAGATTCATGGTTCTACGGGTTTGTTTCACTTTCCCCACACCCCTATGTAATCTTGGATTACAATGAATGTTACTCCACAACATTCGACGTCGTTTTGCGTATTAAAAGCATTGTATTATTGGCATTTCCATAGAGTCACTCAAATGTGGTAGAAAATTTTCCAGATGGGATCCCACATGAAGAGATCCATTTTTGAAGACCAGATAGCAAATGCTCTAAAGAGATGGCAAAAGAAAGCAAGGGAGAGGAAGAAGTTGAGGCAAATTAAGGGGGCAGAAGGGTCAAATTTCAGGTTCATAAGTGGGAAGCCAATTCCAAGCCATGACTCACCACCGATCCAGTTGCTCCACATCTACACACACAAGTCCATTGGTGTTGAAAACAATTTCTATTCCCCTAATGCCCATTGCTTCGAAACTGAGGCTTCAAGGGTTGAAGGCCCTTCAATGGCTTCATGTGGTGATCATCAAACAACACGACCCGAAAATAGTGCAAAAGGAGATGATGAAGATCTTCATTGTGCTGTTGATTTCTCACTTAATCTGGCTTAGAAGTGTTGGAGCTTTGTAAGGATTAAAAATTCGAAAGCTATATTTGTATTTTTTTTTTCATGGCAAAAGTTAGTATTGTTACAATAGTTAGATAAGGACTCCTGACCCCTTTATTCCTTGCACCTATGTGCATTCTATGATGACGTTGAGCCAAAGGCCTCTTGCAAAATATGTGTTTGTATTAAAGGTGTGACTTTTAGTTTTAAATGAAAAGACATGTTTATTAGCGATGCATAAAGGTGTGACTTCTATTTTTGAATGGAAGGACATGACAACCATTTCTAAGTTGAACTTGATAAAAATTTACTTTCAAACTGCCATTTCACAAAAGAGATTCAGTTTATTGACTATGATGCAATCTTAATGGAAAATGAGTATTTGGATAAATTAAAGTATCATGACTTAATTAAAGAATGTGCTTCAAAAAATGCAAGGAGAAATTATTTTGCTTGAATCGGATCTTGTTAATCATAAAGCGCTACAATCGGTGTTACATTGTGATTTTGAAATTTTTTTTTGACATAATTTAAGCCAAAAGCACAGTGTTAACCTTGAATATTTTTTGGCTTGTATGTCTTTTTATATTATTTTATGGGCAATCAAGTTTGAAATCGGGTTTGGACAACCCAAACGATATAGTCGACACTGACCTCTCCTTTATTTAACACACACTATGGGCAATTCGGTTCATACATGGCACCCCGTGTTTCACTGATCGTGTAACGTGAGTCGTGGAGACAAATGTTAATTTATGACTAGAGAGAGAAAATGCAAAATGTAAAATTTATGACTAGAGAGAGAAAATGCAACTAGAGATGTGTTTCTTTGGTTCCGTGTGTTACAGAAGAAGCACAAAAGCCATCTCAATCTTAATTGATAGTCACAGAGCGGTCGGGATCAGTGGCTAGCTCCACCATCCTAGGTCTACTGGGGGCACGGTAGGGGTGGGCACGGGGCGGGCGGGTCGGGTATGGCCCGCCACCCGAACCCGACCCGACCATGTCGGGTAGGAGAAAAACCAACCCGAACCCGAACCGAACGATGGTGTACACCCGCCCGTGTGCCCGATTTTTTTGGTCGGGTCGGGTCGGGTCCGACCAAACCGAAGTAAAACTACATGAATTGTTCATGTTTTGGTCGGGTCGGGTAGAGAAAAACAGCACCCGAGCCCCGAACCGAAAACTGATTTTTTCGAAAAATTGAACCCGACCCCGACCCGACCACATGTTCGGGCCCGCCCGAAACCCTTCGGGTCGGGGCGGGTCCGTCGGCCCGCGGGTATTTTGCACACCCCTAGGGCACGGGTCTCTACTGCAAATTTTTTTCTAGTTTCAGTTTCAAATTTTTTTTTTTTTAATTGGTAGTTTAAGTTTTACTTTTGACCAAACGATATTGCTTTTAAGCAGTAAAGCCAACTAGCTAACACAATTGGGTGCATATCAAAGAATTTTGTCACTAACTGAAAAATAGAGTGAACATTATCTATTTTATTTAGAATCCATACGAGGTCCCACTTCAATAGCCAAAGTCATTTTCTCAACATTTTAACCTTTTAATCATTTTCTAAAAATATACTATCTCAATTATACATTCTTAAGTGTTTAATCAAACTATCTAACTTCTTGTTGCAAAACCATGTTATTCGATAAAATACTTGTCAAAAATGAAAATAGACTATTGTATATTTTTCTTCTGGGATGTTCTGCAAGATTGTAAAAAATTCTATTACATGCTAGACTTGTGTAGAGAGTTCTGAAATATTTTGGAGATGTAAAGAATGAAATATATTTTTTAGAAGGACTCTAAAAGGAGAATGTATGTGGGCTGTTGGATGAAAATTATCCTAGCCGTTTATTGAAACTCCTCTAGTACTCGCGTATAGCCATCTTTCCCAATTTTAAATGACATCTTCTAAAATTTCAACTAACCTCATCAATTTCAACTACGTAGAGCTGTCTTTCCACAACTTAACTTCTGGTGAAGTGCCTCCATTGATCTTCACTAATTGTTGGCTTTTAAATTAAATCACTTTGAGCTGTAAGCGCAATGCTCCATTGATAGATACAGAAAATCTTGGTCTGATTCAACTCCATACGATCAAACGATATTTTGATGTCTATCATACAATAAACCCGCATTAAAACGGGACAAAAAGATGGAACCATCAAGATGGGACAAAAAGATTAATCCGGTATTGCTTAGTGATATCGGAAACTACAGGTGTTATAAGTATGATAGTGTTTTACCCAAAAAAATAAAAAAGTATGATAGTGTTCGTGACTTACTGTGGCTTATCCGGAGCAAGCTGAATCATTATAGGGAACTCCCTCGTGAAATTCAGTCATTTCTCATGCCAACACTTGGAAAATTTATACCCATAAATATGTTAAGATATTTGACAAATTGAGTTCCCTTTCAAACTTTGACTACTGCATAACTAGTATTTGTTCTACGTTGTACGCTTCCTTCACCAAATTGGTATCGGTACCCACGTACCAATCTCTTAAGATTTTGAGGATCAATCTCGTCATTCCATTGTAGGTGATACTAGTGTGATTACTGGTGATCAATTCAGGAAGTTCTAGGACGGGTACCTACAGGATTTGATGGCTATTTCAAGAGTCGGTTTTCGAAATTGTTAATGGAAGTGCACAAAGTCCTGCATAAGTACTGTAGAGAGGAAGAAGTGTTTTCCAACAGAATACATGAGATTGCAGAATTCATGTTATTGTGGCCTACTGACTGATGGATGTGTGATCGTAGTTGATCCTCACTTCTAACTTAGTGTGCAAATGTAAATATGGCTTTAATTAGATTATAATTGAAGTTGTATTTTAATGTGATTAACATTAATAGAACGGAATCCATACGAAGTATATATAAGAGAATTGGTCTTGTTTGAGTTTGGTTTGTCCATCGCTATATTGTTGGCCGTGATGCCGAAAATGTCCCTGCTTCCAATGGTTTGCGTTTTGTTTGTGGCCGGGAGCTTTTGGTAATTTGGTTCTTGCAAGTGGTTGCTTGATTTATGGCCTCTTCCTGTGGTTCTCCTGTAATTTCGTACGTACTTACCTGCAATGAGTCGATGAGAGTTAGAGGTGGCAATCTCAACCCATATTTTTTAATCCGTCCAAATTCGTTTACTTATGATCCAATCCAACCCGCCCATATTGTATAATGGGTTGGATTTATATAAACTCATATTTACATGAGTTTAGAGGGATTAAAATTGAGTTCAATATGAATTAGAACTAAAATACCCATTTTTGCACAAAAGTTAATCACTTCCTGTGCGGGACCAAATTTGGTCTTCTTTATCCACTTCAATCAGATTCCCTTGCAAATTCATTCTCTCTTTCTCTCTCTCTCTCTGAGACTTTTTGAAAAGAACTAAACTAAAAAAAATCTGGATTTGGCAAGTTAAAATAGGCTTCTTTTTTTTTGTCTTTAATCAAGATTTTTTTGTATTTGATAATTTTGCGCTAAACTTTTTAGTCATCCATTCGCGCAATTAATTTGCTGAGATTTGAAATGTCTTAATTGCACATTGAATGAGCTTATCCCCACACACAGTAAATGTTTTTTTTTTTTTTTGTTGTGAAAATTAGTATTTTGCGAGACTTGATTTAAGAGAGAGTTTTGGTTAAGAGTTTCTGATTGCACTTTTGGTGAGAGAATTTATAATAAATGGTCATACACTATAATATTGCAAAATGAATGAGTATTGGACCCACATTATAATATTGCATCATTATAATGTATGACCTATAATGACTTGTGCCAGCTGACATGCTAACCAAGGATGGAACAAAGGGGATCTAATGGCGGTAACTGCCACGACAAGAATTTTAGAAAATACAATTATTATATGTGACAATTTTTTTTATCCCTAACTTATATAGTCTCGTCACTGCTAGGTTTTTTTCCTTATTTTTTATTATATAGTAGTCATAAATCTTCTTCTTTTTTTTTTTCATGAAAGGAGACCCAAAAAAGTATTCCAAAACTAAATTCAATGGGCCAAAGTGAAATAATATAAATGATGATGTGTAATTAAGAAAAAAATATTCCACACGCTAACACTAAAACAACTTAACCTAAAAACTTTAAGGAAATTTAATTATTATGCCATTATCGATGACCAAAATTAAAAGTAGTCTTCTTTTGTACTCCATATGTAAATGAAAAATATCATTTAGTTTAGTTTTTGTTATATTATTTTAATTTTTTTTGGAGCCGATGACTATTAATATTGTAATACATTTTTTAAAATTTTTTTAGTATACATTTCGCCACTGCTAGGGTAAAATTCTGGTTCCGTCCATGCCTGTTAGTCCGTCTCGACGAGATAATCGAAAAAGTAATTTTTTTTTTACTTTTACCCTAATATTTTTTTTTTACTGAACATGCCTAGTTTCATATTTGAACGTAGTTCAATTCATTTATTTACGGTATGTATCATATCATATTCATGTTTGTGTTTGATTTATTTAGTAAATAAGTTGAACTCGAAAGGAACCGAGCTTGAGATAATCGTAGCTCGGCTAGCTCGATCGCATAGATAAGCATGTAATCTTATGTATGAGTTTACATATGTGATATGCCAATTGGAGGAAATTCCAAACTCAATTGTGTGGACGGCATACTTTACCTTCTTTCTTGGGTCTTGGAGGGAGACGGAGACGGAGACGGAGACGGAGAGGGAGAGGGAGAGGGAGAGGGAGAGGGAGAGGGAGAGAGAGAGAGAGAGAATTGAGTGGACGGCATGCTTTACCTTCTTTCTTGGGTCTTGGAGGGAGAGAGACAGAGAGAGAATTTTTTTGTTTTTGAACTGTGAGAGAGAGAATTTATAAGCATGCATTATCTCTTTTTTTGTCTTGTAAAGGAACGGCATTGGTACAGGAGGCGTACGTACAGAGCAAGAGATTAAATTCTAGTTTCACTCTTTTGCAAGAATGAGTAATTAGTTCCAACCCACATTGAACCCATTTTTAACTCATTTAAATCCATGTAAATATGGGTTTATATGGGTTCAACCCATATCAAACCATCATAAAATATGGGCAGATTGGATTGGGTTATAAGTGGACAGATTTGGACGGGTTACAAAATATGGGTTGAGATTGCCACCTCTAATGCTAGTCTTTCATTACAGCCCCGTTTTGCTGCAACAAACCCATTCTCTTTGTTCATCGCGGTACCCATTAAATTGGCAAGATGGTTAGTAATTTATTGATTTTTCGTGGGGTTCTTTTTGGATCCTACAAAAATGACTCAAGCCGCTAATTATTTTTTAAAATGTTTTTATGGGTTTTTGCAAAAAAAAAAAGAAAAAGAAAGGACTTAATCCGATATTGCTAATAGCTTTTCAAGAATTCGTAGGGCTCTCCATAAATTCTGGAAAAAAAAACTCTTACTGATATTGTATTGAGCTTATTTTTTCTAGGAACTCATGAAAAAAACAATGAGCATTTTGAATTACCTATGTGGGACACGAAATGGGCCCCACTAAAATCTAGTAAATCATTAATTTGAAATTAAGTGTTTTGCACTACGAATTCTTGAAAAGCCTTAACCGATATCGGATGGAACCCATAAAAAATAAATCATTAACCATCTTGACCATTTAATGGGTACCGAACAAGAAACAAAGAAAAGGGGTCAGTAGTAGCAAAACGGGGCCGTATTGAAGGGCCTGCACACATGCCGACCTTGCTGGTTAGCAGGGTTCCCCAGTCGCCTTTGTTTATCATACTTAATACTAAATTATTAATATTTTTTTACGACACGCAAAAAAAAATCGTCTCCCCTATTAATTTTTTGTCACTCATACTATTTAATTGTGACAAAAAATCATACACTCTGTGACAATTTTCATTCGTCCCTAAAGACCAAATTACCTGCAGTGATAATATATTGTTAGTGGGATTTGACAAGTATTAATCCCTTTGTAATCATGTTCAATTGCGCGTTTTCAAAAGATTAAAATAAAGGCTTCCATCCATATAATGGACTAAACAATTAGGAACGGAGGAAGCATAACACATAAACGAGTTGGTGCATATGTATTCAATTATTTTTGTAGATCAGTTCCTCTATACAAAGATGAATAATAGTATATATGGATACGTATGTATCATTATTTAATGCATGATTGGCCCGATACTTAAAGGTGACAAAGACAGATCGACGTGGAAATTTCTAAGTCGTCATAATGGACTTTTGATCTGTACAACTACGTGTACAAAAATTCACTCGTCATCTATGCCATAATTGAAGGGTTCTTCAACCAAACTTTCCATCAAGATTAATTATTACTGTCATCGTGCCCTAAAATTCAAGGACTCTTCCAAGTGCAAGGAAGGATTTAACAGATTTTTTGATCACCCTTAATCCTTATTCACTTGTCATTTGATTAAGGAAAATTTAAGAATCACTAGAGTGTGTGTCTATATATATATATATATATATATATATATATATATGTTTGTGCCTGAAGGCATAGTACGAAGAAGTCGATACTCGTAACTCGGTATCATTTTGAGTATCGTATTAACAAAGTGTGAGCAAACTAATTGTGCCTAAAGGCACAGATCCACATACTTTTTTTTATCACCACGAAAAATCAGCTACTTGTTACGGTTGATTACATTGATCTAATCTAGTATCCAATAGCTCCATTGATAGTTTGTCACAGCGAGGGAAAGAAAAATCAATTATAGGGAAACGATTTTCACCATTCCATAAATGCTCTTCCATGCATGAAATGAATGCATGAACTCCATAGCAATATCAGCATCACCATCCATTGTTTGAGTGCTCATAAATCATAATAAAGCTTTTAAGCTCAAAAACTAAGAAAATAGTCCCTTAATAAATGTGCTCTCTCTATAAAAATAAAGAAAAAACTCTTTGTTCTGATCATGGATCTATGGTTGTTTAATCGCTCTATTTATATAACATCTATTGGTTACATTGTGTTTTTTTTTGAGATATTTAGAACTTTGATTCATAATTTAATTGTTGGGCATTTCATTGTATGGTTTTGATATCTTCAAATTTATGCGTTGACTGCATGTGAAATTTGTGATTTTGAATATAGTTAGCTAGAAAACTCATCTAAGAGCAAGTTTACCGGCGTAGCTAAAATGCCTTTTTGAGCTATTGTAACGAAGAAAAACAAAAAAACCAAGTTACAGCAGCTAAGGTAAAACGATAAAAGTGAAGGTAAAATGGATTTTGATAAAACAGCTTGGTATTAATACCTAAGCACTATTCATCAACTACCCTTTAAATAAATAGTTTCTCTATCCTCCTTCTCTCTTAAAATAATTATTTTAATAAATAATATGTTTAATAGATAGTGTTGGTATAGTGTTGAAAGAGATGTGAGTAAGTAAAATGAAAAAATTGCATTATTTACTACTCCCTCCGTCCCTTTTAATTGTCCTACTTCGTAATTTCAACTTATTAAAAAGACATCATCATTATACCTTTCACATCAACTTTTTCCTCCACTTTCCCTATTTACCCATCATCATTACACTTTTTCTCACTAACTTTTCAAAAAGGAATCTACTTTTAGGGACAAAAAAGACAATACACCAACTTTTACCCACTAACTTTACAAAATGGACACTTATTAAGGGACAGCCCAAAATGGAATACTGGACTATAAAAAAGGGACGGATGGAGTAGCATTTTTACCTAACAACTAATAAACTTGTACTAAAGCCTGTAAAACTTGAACTTCAATTAATTTTGTGTTTAATCGGAAAGAAATATTTTCGAACTTACGATTAATAGTGTCATCCTATCTCCACTTCCTGGCTCCACCATGGGCCACATGCATATACCGCACTACTATGTCAGTCTATGAGCGTCAAATGGTATATGTCTTAAATTGCATATACCAACACTACTATATCAATCTACGAGCGTTAAACGGTATGGTTTCTTAAACCCAAACAGTGAACGAGGCACTTCAAGAGTTTATCCATAAACTAATCACGCGGCGGTTAAGACAATTATTCCATAATCCTAGTTCAAAAGCAATGAGAACGCAACACATTTTTTTCCCCATATGCCTAATCTTTTCACATTTTTTCAAGTTTCAAAGACAAAATAATATAACCGTGGACCCTCGTCAAACCAAGAAATCTAGTTTAATGCGAACCACAATAAAGAAGAATGGCCCCGTTCAAGAACACCTTCTTAAAAAATAAGTACTTATTTCACATTTTTAAACTTAAAAATAATGTAAATGAAAATTAATTTTTCAATTTTTTTGCACCGTATTAAAGATCTCGATGAGATCTATCAAATAAGATCCATATTAATAAAAAAATTATTTGCATAAACACATTTTTTAAACTTAAAATTACCTTTTTAAAAAATAAGTACTTATTCCTATTTCCGGAACGGGACCTACCCCCTAAACCTGCGTTTCTTTCAACTGGTATAATAAAGGAATTGATCTTGTCTCTGTCTGTTGACTCTTCAAAACCTCCTTGAGCACTACTTTTCAACAACCCACCATTTCCTTTTGAGGAGTGCTCGGGACACATTGGTGTAGCTGAACTCAACTACACCGATGTGCCTCTAGCATTTCTGTTTCCTTTTGATTTTTCTTCCCCGTCAGATTTTCCCACCTCAGATTCCTGCACAACCCAATAATTCTTTTTCATTTTTTTAATGGTTTGTTTGGATTGGTGTTTGAATTTTTTTTTGAAAAATAGTAAGGGAAATAAGTGGAAAGAGATAGAGAGTGAAATGTTAGAAGTAGGGAGAATAAGAATCTAAGGGGAATTTTTTAAAATATTCTTTTTAAATTGTAAAGAGAACAAAGCATAATAATTCAAGTTGTTGGGATTAAAACGCGGAAGCACCCAAGCGCCGAGATTCAAACACAACCACAATTGCAACCAATGGAAGTTCAATGAAAATAAACTAGAGAGCGACACGCAAGATATACGTGGTTTGGCAAAAACTGCCTACTCCACGGAGAGGATCCCGTTCTTTCACTATGAGAATTTCCGTACAAGTACACTTGGATATGAAATAACATATACCCAACCCTTATACACTCACTCATACAAAAACACACTCTCACCAAGTACTTGACTTGACCCTTGCACACACAAAACTTCCGGTAGAAAAACCCGTGTACCCGGCAGCTCCCAAAGGAGCTGCCCCCACACACAAACGGTTTTTCTTCCACTCCTATTCTCTCTGTTTTTACACCTCTCACTCTACCGAAAAAACACTTCTCACATGCCATTATATACACTACACCCACCAACCCATGCATTAATAACAAGTACATGTTCCCAGCAAGAAGATGGAAGGTCACACCTGCAGAGAGAATCGGGTTCATTTCCAGTCCAGTTTTTTTGCTGTCCAGTACGGTCCAGTTTTGGGCTGTTGTGGGCCCATTCCGGGCCCACAACAATGATCGGAATCGTTCATTTTGTAGAGCTCGTCGAATATGTCATCCATGCCAAAAATTAGCTTGATCAAACATCAATAGGTACATGAACAAAATAGATTTGTACATGAAAAAAATGGGCAATTATTAATTTCAACTTAATTTTTGTCATCACTTTTTTCTTGTACAAATCTATTTCATCCATGTACCTATTGATATTTGATCAAGCTAAATTTTGGCATGGATGACATATTCGACGAGCTCTACAAAATGAACGATTCCGATCATTGTTGTGGGCCCGGAATGGGCCCACAACGGCCCAAAACTGGACCGTACTGGACAGCAAAAAAACTGGACTGGAAATGAACCCGAGAGAATCAGCTAGCACTTCGGTAATCCAGAGGCAAACAACCAGTGCAAGACTTTGAACCAACACCATTGGGAACTCGAACCATCCCAACACAAGTATCAAGGCATGTTTTTCGCACCTCATTAACTTTGGGACACCAATCCCACCACTCATTTGCGAGAATTCAAATTAAAGTTAGAGTTTTGTATGGATCGACCTCAAAAGAGTTGATAGCACTTACGAAGTTTTGTATCCACTTGCGAGAATCCAAATTAAAGTTAGAGTTCTGTATGGATCGAACTTAAAAGAGTCGATAGTACTTACAAGATTTCGAACCCGAAACTTTTGGAGAGAGCATGTCCTTTTTCATTTTTTGATCAAATCAAACCCATAATTCTTTCTTCCCTAATGAGAAGGCTTCTTTCACACCTACAGTGTGTGTGTGTGTATATATATATATATAT
>BPLS01000641.1:455223-510558 GCA_019656275.1 Rhododendron kiyosumense
GGACCGTCTCACCTCACATGTAAGCATGAAAAGAGTTGGGACACCTCCATTGCCAAGAAAAGAAGAAGAAAATAGCCTCATATATATATAGCTCTCATAAGGGCGGATGTAAAGGTGATAATACAAGAGGAAGGCGACAGTTCGAAAAAGATGTAGCTAGTAATTGGATAATGCAAAACAGAAAAGAAAAAAGGAGGAGAACGAAGGGTTTGAAGTGGAGAAAGTATCTTGTCAGATAAGAGGGGCCGAGTTGGCAGACAATTTCACATGTTTGGCATGGCTTAGTTTACAAAGGGCCACGAAACTTTTATGCGCGTTAGGTTGTCGGATTATTATTTTTTGATAAAATTTAAGAGCTAGGACTAAAAATGAGATAGCGAGAATATTTGGATTCATTGGAGACACACGAGGTTGTATATACGTAACATAAAATTCGTTAGTGTTATAAAAACTGTGCAAATTAGGAATTCGATCGAAAACCTTTGACCATATGTATCCAAGGCTCTAATCCTCCTTAAAAACCAAAACCATAATCACGGCTGAAAAAATCGGTTAAAAATCATTTCGTATCGATCATGGGTCCGGTTTGGATGAGAATGTCATCCCTAATCAGAGAGAGAGAGAGAGAGAGAGAGAGAGAGAGATGGGGGACCACCATGAAAAAACCAATCCATTTTTTCCTTTCTCCTTGTGGAGGACATTTTGGGGGGAACACCATCACTAACCAAATATAACATGAATATAAAATCTGTCAATTTTTCCTTTTTTCTAGCACTTTTCTCCTTTTCCTTAATTTCTTACATTTTCTTCTATTCCCATAATCTAAACTAATCAATTTCAGAAATGTGACAGTAAGTGATCAGAGATTGTCAATTTATTCAAAAGTTATATCTATGATATCGTTGAGGTTATACTCTCCTAAATCAAATTAAATAAGATAATTGAGAGGAGCTAGGGGAAAGTATAACACATAGCTAACAAAAAAAACAAAGGTTCACTACTTTAAATTTGATTTTCCGAATTATGTAGACGAATTAAATTTGATGGTATTCCTTCGCTTCTTTATCGGCAAGATGGTATTCCTTCATTTGGTGTAGATCTTTCACACAAAATTCGATAATCTTACAAAATTGGCTGATCAAAAAAAAAAAAATTCTCACAAAACTGGTCCTTTTGTTTGTCCATCGTTTTTTCTTGTCAAGATATTTCTTTAATGAATGTTCACTTCACTTTGAAAACTCCAAACGTAAAGTTTTATATTTGTGTTGCAACACAGAAGCTGACATGGAGTACTAGTCAAAACGTACATAGATTTTGAAAAAATCTAACTCAATTTCAATAACTAGGTTAATGTGGCAAACAAACTAATACAAATATATATATATATATATATATTTTTTAATTTTAAAGAAAAGAAGAGGCAGAAACTATCCTTTTTATCTTTGACAAATATCCTCCATTTTGGGGAGTGGGATCAAGTTTCATCGAATAGTAGTCTATTTTTTGTTAAAGAATTTATACGTAAAAGTTACAATAACAGGACACTATAGCGCGTGAGACTCCTAACAATCTAATCTAACACAAAAGAACCAAAAAGAAATAGCCTCATAATTACAACAAAAATTACTTTGCACATAAGATCTAATAATGAGCTTTTGCTTTCAGACCAATTTTAACCACTTGACTAGGGAGCATACAAAAGAGGCTAGCAAGGCTAGACATAGCTGGTTAACCTATTTCGAAGGGTAGTAATTTATACATAGCCTTTTTCTTTTTTTATTAGTAGTACACTCGTTCCTTTTTTGCCTCTATTCACATGAATATATCATGTTATATATCGATAGTTTTCTCTCTCTCTCTCTCTCATTCATATGAATTTACAATGTTATCATTTTTTTATTTAATTTCTCATAGAATAATGATACATGAAGAGTAACGATAAAAATAATAAAGAGTGGGAACAACGCTAAGAAGAGTGCGAAAATTGATTTTTTTGAAAACGATATATAATGAGTACCAAAAAGACAATACGTTGCCTTAGTCAAGTAGTGACTGAGAGACGATTGGAACTAAATTAATTACTAGTTCTAAAGACGATGAATATGTTTAGTTTTCATTGAACTGTTTTTAGTTATATTAAAATTTTAAAGCGGACAGACAAAAAAAAAAAAAAACACTTAGACAGCCTCAATTCGTGACAAATTCCAGGTTTGGGTATTGAAGAGAGAGTAGAGATAAGGTTGGGAAGCTTCATTTTGTCGCAATCCTCACTTCGTATGGCTAATTCTTCTTGCACACTTCTTAAAACACCTCTGTGTAACGAGAAATTCTTCAGTGCCGAGCGGGCACCGGACAGCTGGTGCCAAGCATGCATCTCGACCGTCCAAAAGTGTTTTGGACGGTCCAGATCTGTTTGGGTTTGAGGGGGTATTTTGGTAATTTTACACTTAAAAATTATCCAAACAAATTTGAGCCGTCCAAAACACGTTTGGACGGCCGAGATGGTGCTCGGCACCAACTGCCCGGCCGGTGCCCACCTGGCACTGAAGAATTTCTCCTTTGTAACACACCATCCAATAGTGTGAGTTTCACAATACATTTTGGCAATCTGAATTATTCATTTCGTAAGTCGATCTCAATACAAAAATCCTTAATGCCATAAGATAACGTTGATCGGATATCGTTGAAAATCTTAAAAGTTGAAATTTTTCTCAAAAAAAAAAGAATCTGTAAAAATGCCTTTTTTTTTAACCAACTGATTTGAATCATACATTTATCGATATCTAATTAATCGAATTTTTTTTCCATATTAGTCTTGAAAATGTGTTCAAAAGGATGTGTACCTAGCAAGTAATTATTCACTTAGCGTTGCTTATGTGATACTTTTAATCATTTACGTAACAACAAATCATACGATAGCAACATTATCGTTCATTTTTGTTCAATTATTGAGAGATAAAAAGTAATCCACAAAATGCAATTGACGATCTTTTATTTGCAACAAGTCCCGTCTGACAATGACACATGATACTTCAGAAGTACTACTTTAAATACAATAATTGAACGTACCACTTTAGCAAATGTCCTCAGCATATATATACATGCATACATTAGATACAAACCGACTTAACTGTGAACCACTTTACTTTACTACAACAGTTGAGCTACCTCCCAAAAACCCTCCCCTACCCCCACTCACGCCTCTCTCTCTCTCTCTCTCTCTCTCTCCCTCCTCCCCTCTCTCTCTCTAACTGCTAGTCATGCCTCGTCCACCTAGATTCCTCACCACCATCGTCAATTCAACTAATAATACAACAGCAACGGCAGCAGCAGCAGCAGCGGCGGCGGCAGCTGACCCGCCCGAACCCGTCGCAGTCGAGCCCGACTTCGTGGTCGTCCTCGCCGCCCTCCTCTGCGCCCTAATTTGCGTCGTCGGCCTAATCGCCGTCGCCAGATGCGCCTGGCTCCGCCGCGGCTCCACCGGAAATGGCGGCGCGAGATCCTCCAACCAGAACAACAAGGGCCTCAAAAAGAAGGTTCTCCAGTCGCTCCCGAAGTACACCTACAACGAGAAGCTCGCCGCCGCAGCCGGTACGGGCGGCGGAGGCAGCGAGTGCGCGATCTGCCTGGCTGAGTACGCCGACGGCGACGAGATCCGCGTACTGCCGCAGTGCAGCCACGGCTTCCACGTCGTCTGCATCGACACGTGGCTCGGATCTCACTCCTCGTGCCCGTCGTGCCGCCAGATCCTCGTCGTGACGAGGTGCCGGAAGTGCGGCGAGTGTCCGGCAGCGGCGGCCTCCACTGCCGCCGCCGGAGATCGGACGGAGGCGAGAGGAGACCGCGGTTCCTTCTCCGCTGGATTTTTGCCTTGCTGAGGCGAGCGATACTAGGAACGCACTTTAAAATATTAATTTATTGGAGGGGGCAAGTCTGGTGCCAGTAGCCGGGGTAATTCCGGCTCCAATAGCCTGTTTTTAAATTCGTTGCAGTTAAAAAGTGCTTCTAGTTGGAAATTGGGTTGGTTCGATCCTAACTCCCCGACACTACTGTATCCAACGGCTTCAGACAAAACTGTGTTCGCAGTGACGTGCTAAAGTTGTGTTCTTAGATGGGGATGAAAAGGAAACCCTAACTTTATGTCCAATCCCTGAAAAAGGCAAGTGTGAAGTTTGATTTTGTAGAGTACATCTATCTATAGTGCTATATTTGGGGTAGACATGGAAAAACTGGAAACAATTGGGCTATAAAGCAGTTTTTTCCTCAGTTACATCAATGGGGGAGGAAAGGGAGGACTGAATTTGCTTTTTGTTGTATGTAGAGGAGGAGATGAGAAGCCATGCCTTTGTTGTTGTATATATTGAAAGTTTTTCTATGTTGTGATAGGAATGAAATATATGCAATTTGCCCCTTTTCTTATTTCTTGTTTAATTTTGGTGAATTGGTTGAAATTTAGAGGTTGTTTATGGACAATTACCATTCCAAGGCTAGGTGATGGGTACTTTTTTTTCCCATCATTTCTGTCCATTTCTCGTGGGAGCAATTCTGGGAACACAATTGTGGCCTGGCGAATGGCTCGGATTGCATTCTTGCATTACAGAGTCCCCGATAGGAGCAAGTCTAACATCGCATTCCTAGCTAGATTGTTTTCATATAGCCTGTTGTAGTTGAAAGGGAATTTATGGAAAACAGGGAAGGGTGTATGAAGAATAGATGGTGTTATTGTTGAGTGTTATTTTGTTTTACCCATTTTGGTGAATGATGATATGATGGATTTGACATCTATGATTTGAACTAAACATTGAATAATTGATGGTGATATTTTCAGATTTTGTGTAACCTTTTTACTGCTGAAATAATTTACATACTCCTCCCTTTTTTTTGTAACTACTTTTTTTTTCTTCTTCTTATACGTAAATTTACATTATTATCCTTTCATGAGGGAATTTGTTTACACTAGAAATGGTAATCTTGTAAATGCACGTCACAAGATGACCAAACAAATAAAGGAGTGCAATTATCAAAAAAGAGTGAAAATTATTTACCCCGTGCAAGTTGTCAAGGTTTTTTTTTAAATAACCGAATATTCAGATCAGCTTACGCGCATCTCAACTCACTTTATCTTTCTCCTCTCACTTTATCTTACTTTTGCTCTTGGTGAGAACCCTAAAAAAAAAATTATTCCTACCACCTTCCTATTATTTTGTGGGGTGATGGAGATCCCATCTTTTGTTTCTAGCACGAGTTAAACAAGAAGTACTTTGGTGTGTAGGTAGTCATTTGTTATTCCTTCTTCTTAAAGCGTCGGACTAATAATTTGCCTTCTCTAGAACAGTTCATTACTTCCTTTTCTTCTTTTTTTTAATCTTTACGAAAGAGTTTTAAAATTCTATTAAAAATAAGTACTCCTGTGTGTTTTCTCCCGATCTGTACTATGAATACTGGATCCTACTAAAAATTACTCCCGCCGTTCCTTTTTAAATGTCTTGCTTCGTAACTTCAACTTATTAAAAAAACATAATTATTATACATTTCACATCAATTCTTCCACTTTTCCTACTTACATATAATTATTACACTTTTATTCACTAACTTTTCAAAATAGAATTTACTTTTAGGGATGCACCAACTTTTACCCACTAACTTTACCAAATGGACACTTATTAAGGAACAGTCCAAAATAGAATATTGGACTCAAGGGAGAGAGGGAATACCAAACTTTGTCAAACTGCTATTTTACTCAGAAAGTTTGTGGACACAGCAAATCTGTGCACAGATTTCTATATGGGGCCTACTACGGGTCCCACACAAGTGATTCGAGCCGTTCATTATGTTTAAAATAATTTTTCAAGGGCCCCCACAAAAAATCAGCTTAATCTGATATCTATAAGTACTTGATCTAATCGTCTAACTTTTCATACTCTAAAAACCTGAATGAAAAGTTAAATGATTAGATCAAGCACTTATAGGTATAGGATTGAGCTACTATAATTTTTTGCGGAGGCCCTTGAAAAAATGGTTTAAACATATTTAATGGATTGAATTATTTGTATGAGACCCTTAGTGAATCTCACAACGTAATCTGTGCATAGATTTGCTGTCCAAGTAGCAAGGTTCTATTTTACTCGAAGTTATAACATTCTACAGTAGGTTACTCTGAATGTTTTATATTTCAAGTCTTATATTTTAGGGCAAATTACAGTTACCCCCCTCTAACTATGCATCGGGAACACTTACCCCCCTCTAACTTTTTTTTGTGGCACTTAACTCCCTCAAACTAACGAAAATTCACACGGCCATAACTTCAAACGGTCATAACTTCTTCGTTAGAAATCGAAAATATGCAAATTATATATCGATTTCGAGGTCTTGAAGTCAGCTTTCTAATGACACCAAAATCACATCACGATTCAAAGCACACAAAAAGTTATGATCAAAACGGTCTTTCTGTCTACCAACCCTTACTCATTTGATCATAACTTTTTGTGTTCTTTGAATTATAATGTGATTTTGGTGTCATTAGAAAGCTAACTTCAAGACCTCGAAATCGATATATAATTTGCATATTTTCGATTTCCGACGAAGAAGTTATGACCGTTTGAAGTTATGGCCGTGTGAATTTTCGTTAGTTTGAGGGGGTTAAGTGCCACAAAAAAAAGTTAGAGGGGGGTAAGTGTTCCCGAGGTATAGTTAGAGGGGGGTAACTGTAATTTGCCCTATATTTTACGCAGTCAAACTAATGTCAAGGTCATAAGGAAAATGAGGAGGGTTATCTCTTAGGTGGGTTATGCGTTACGTAGCATGACGACCAACATATGAAAAATCCCGTCAAATTCGTCATCAAGTTAGTTCTTCACCAGATTCACATTTCTATTGTCCCCTTTTAGTTACTGCAAAAAAAAAAAAAAAAAGGGTTCCAAACTCCAAAGTGACACAAACTGAGAATATGCCCCATTTTGAACTTATCTTTGACAAGATTTACTCAAAGGATTCTGCTTTTGGCACTACTCTTACCAAGTTGTGTCTGGTAAAGTTAACAACTAAAAATCATTAATGAAAAACGAAGAATAGGTACTTTATACTATCTTTGACAAGATTTACTCAAACCAAGTTATAAGGCTCCCACGGTGTCCAGTAAAGTTAACTACTAAAAATAGTAAATGAAAATTGAAGAATAAGTACTTTAATTTATTTTTCAATCAGAACTTTCGTAGGTAAGAAAATAATTGTTTTCAACCCGTGCATAGCACAGGTTTCATGCTAGCAATAAGAAAAATCGAAGAAAGCAATCACGTAGACAACATCCCGAGAGATCTTTAATTTCTTTTAGTTATTGTATTGTTAAATAGTGTCGTGCTTGAAAAAACCTAAGACCAAAGATACATCTGGACAAAAAACAAATCGCATAACTATGACAATCACCTTATCTTTGAAATGTTTTCATATGACTATGGAGTCAACATGATCAAGGATTATATTGCATTATAAACGTGTCAAAATTTTTATGTGAACTATCTTGTTCTATCGCGAAATTTGTGCAAAAGTGTCAATTGGTCACAAAAATCTTTTTCCCATTTAAAAGATTACAAAAAAACCTATACAAGTCATACACAATACAAATATTTTGTTTCCATACTCGTACACATATTGTACAGTTTATTGATATCTTTTAATATATCTTCTCCACGTATACGTAGGAAGGTCACATCACGTGCTATGAGCGCAAACTGCAAAGGACATTATTAATCAAAATGGTACAGGGAGTCGGGGACAGGACCCAAAAAACTGAAACTCGACCGGTCAATTTTTTTTCCCCAAACCTTAGCTCCTCACCAGTTATGGAGAACACTAGACTGGTTCAGTTTCGGGTTTTTGAGTCCGTGTAGGCAACTCCGGTCCTGTTTTTGGCTTTTTGAGGGAAAAGGCTATGAATCTTTTGGTCATGTAGGGAAAAAGTTTTGCCAAAGGGAAAAAAAGGAGGAAATTAAGCAGATTCTCCCATATTAAGCTTCAAGATTCTCTTAGACCTTTACACTTTACCTGTTATGAACCATACCCTTTTCTCTTCCAAATTCAACTAATTTAAACTATTGATCAACAGTGTGTTTAGTGAAAAGTCTCTCTCAAGATTCGTAGTCTTGTAAGCACAAAGGGTTTGCCTAGTGATGCGGCCTCAAATTTGGGGTTTGCTCCATCGTAAGATCTCAGGTTTGAAATCTTTTAAGTGCTATCAACTCCTTTAGGGCCAGTCCATACAAGCCTCTAAATGGGACCCTCGCAAGTAGACAGTGAAATTAGTCCCTCAGGATTAGTTGAGGTGTACATAAGTTGGTTCGGACACCTGAGTTATTGAAAAAAAAATATTTATAGTCTTGTCTCAATATTTTATATACAAACAATTGAATACTTTGTCATTAAATCTAGGGAATAACTTGCTTTGATAAATTTGATTTGTTCCAGTATCTTTACTTTGCTGCTCTGTTACTTCAAGCAATAGATAATGAAAGTTGATGACATTCAAAGGAAAGAATTAGAATAAAGATAAAAGAAACCTACACATTTTCTTCAAGTACATCCAATAACAGCATCACATATTTGTATGTATCTATATCTATATCTATTATCTTAATAAGGGGTGGGAGAAACTTGCACAAATCCAAGATTTTCTCAAATGACGATTTCTCATGTCACGCAAAATAAAATTCATCATGGTCCCATTTGATTATTCTAGCCATTCATTTAATTAGTTTCGTTGTGTTTTTATCATTCGAGTTAAAAATTAGGTCAATTAAATCGATATCTGCTAGCTGGACAAAGATCAAAATATATTTGTCACAAGAGAAATGGATGGCAGGACTCTAACCATTCATGACTCTTCAGACAAATATGATTCCACCAAACCTTTGCCAATCCATTTGATTCGATTTTTTGCATGAACGACAAATACTTCAAGGTTTACAAAATAAACGACTCAAATAGTCAAATAAGACTGTGGTGGATCCTATTCTGGAAGTAAATGAGGAACCACATGAGTAACTATCACACTGGAAGTTGTCAATTCGCTTGAAACCCAAGACCTAGTGTTGTTAGGAGTCCGATCCACAATGATTCTCCCCATGTGTGCAAAGCTCCAATCCATCGGTGAGTACCCAAGTAGTCCACAAACATCATTTCGTCCCAACACACATTGACAGACTCAAGTATTTTAGTTTTTGTTCAAAAAAAATTTGATTTCGATCATAATTTTTTACTTGTTAGATTTCTCTCGTCATGATGATGCAATAATTCCCAAAAAATTAACTACAAACTAACAAATACGAAAAAAAATTGAATAAGGACAAAAATATAAACCACTTCGCTTATTTGTCCAAACAACTCAATGCTTTGTTTGGATCCCTTTTTTTCCACCTTTCAAAAAAATTTCTCAAAAAATGTTCCAGCCTTAGCCCACTTCTCTTAAAAAAATAAATGATGCTAACAAGAGCTGTAGGTTAAAAAAAAAAACTAAAGGAAAAGAGGAGAGAATGAACAGAGAGTAGGTGATACAGCTGGCCCCACTTCTTTCAAAAAATGTTACAGCTGTGTTTCTGTGTTCCGTAGACGAGAAAGAAGACCAACAGCGGTGAAGTCAATGTTTGGAAAGAGGAGAGGATGAATAAAAAAAATTTGAAAACTGGCCCACCACTATGACCCATCCCTTTAAAAAAGTTACTTTCATCGGATCACACTTTTTTAGTTTTGAGTTCAAAAAATTCTTTGGGACAACGGATCCGAACACGGCACAATTCTTGTACATAAGCGGTGAGCCACCAAATTATACATTAAAGATTCAACTCTCTTTTTCTTATTTATCCGATGGAGACTCAAATCTGTTCCAACAAGTGTATGCTAACCTTTTTCGTAATGATAGAGGCACATTGAACGGTTTCTCTTTTAGTAATCGTCGAAAAGGCCGAAGAAAATTTGGAGTCAGTTAGTCTATCTCGAAATGACAAATGCAGTGTGCCACTTGGGTAGCATTCAGGTAGGATTCCACTCTGGGATTATCCGTCAATAAAGGGTAGCAACTAGCAAAATATCTTCTTTACTCACTGTACAAATCATACGTGTATTTTTCATGTTTCGAGTTCGAGACGAAGTGTCCGGGGGCTATCTTATGCACCTCGACTAATTCTAGAGTTCAATTTCGCCGCCCACTTGTGGAGAGCCCAGTTAAAGCCGGAGCAAAACTCTGTAAAAACTGATCCTAAAAGAGTTGATAGCACGTGAGAAGTTTCGATACGAACTACTATTTTTTTTTCCCCCCTGCGATAGAATTTAAAAGACCTAGTTGGTAGACAATCTAACCAAACAATGCCTTTTGCAGTACCAACTAGTAGTCCGGAAGAGAAGAGAAGAGACAGAGACACCCACCAAAAGGACACTCAAGACTATTTGCTTATCAAACTTTCACTTATAGTGCTTCTTTCACTCCATGGAACATCATCATTGGGAACCACCCCATTACACCATTTGCTTTCCCTGTATTTTTTCACCTACTAGGGCAAATAAAGGACTTACTAATCAGGAGAAGCTATCTGCTAGATCAATTTTTTCTAGATTTTGTTTTTCGACCGCAAAAAGTGTACAAGTCAACTTACGCGCATATTGACTAATCCCCTGCTCAGTCTAGTTAAAGACAGATCATCCATGCCGAGACGAGAGAAACTCTCTTAGCCTGGCCTAAAAGATTATATATGCCTTTCGATGGGAATCGAATCAAAGACTTGTCCTTGCAAGACACCTTGTATCCGCCCTTTCTACCACTTGAGCTAAACCTTTCTGCCAAACGTTTTGCCATTTTTCCTAGATTTGGCTGAAAGGCTAGTGGCTACCACCATTCTTTGACTGCCAAACTCGAATAGAGTCTGAACAAAAGGGAAAGAAAAATCTTGCCTAACTGTGTTCCTTTACCCAACTGGAAACAAAAACAATTCAAGGATCTCTGGTAAAACTGCCAATTTTTGGATCTTTTTTGTAACACTGCCCATTCTTAGTTTTCCTTCTTGCAAACAAGAATTTTACTTTTCTAAAAAAAAAAAAAAAAAAAAGACGAGAAAAGTACGTGAAACACGTATGCTACACACGCTTGTGTTCAAAAAAAAAAAATTCCCTGGAGGTGGGGTTTTGTTGGAGGCGGTGGCCTGTGGCAGTACTAGGGTTGCCAGAAGGTCACCAAAGTCAATGGACAACAGCAGGGTGGTTGCCGGTGAGTTGCTGAAGGTGGCAGGGGATCATTAGAGGTAGCCGGAGGAGGTGATCAACGATGGGCGGGGCCTGATGGAGAACAAAAATCATACTCCTACAACTGGACTCAAACTAATATGGCAGCCTATTATGGTGGGAAGGAATTCTATCTCGATACAAAGCACATGTCATGTGCCACTTGGGTGGTATTCTGGCAAGACTCCACTCTGATGGATTAAGGTTGTCCATCCGAAAAGGATTGTGAATATCTTCTTTTACCGACTAAAACAGCACTTTTCCTAGTAATTGTCACATTGATTGGAGTTCACTACCAACCACTTTCTATAGTATGCAAAAGGGTGGAGGAGGGCGACCGGCTATAACAAGGGCGTGACGATTAGGGAACTTCAGAGTCCAGATCCACGGTGACCTCCGTGAGGTACCAATCACCCAAAGATTTCTACCATCCCACCTAGGGTTTGTGCTTCAAAGCGAGGTAGCAAGGCGCGAGGACTCATCATCCACATGCCTCGAACTTACAACTTCCCAAACCCAAATCGTATGAGAGTGAGCTGTTTACCGCTAGACTACCAACCTTGGTGGTCCATTACCAACTACTTTTTTAGTGCTCAAGATTTTGGCATGCATCACAATTGGGAAGATAAAGTACATGTGCACCCTTCCACAGCTTGACAGGAACTAGTGAGTCCACCTCCAACTATCAATCCATAATAAAAAATCAAAAGGGAAAATCTGCATTAGCAGTCTGAACCTAAGAAGCACAGACACATCTACCGGCCTCATCACTCCTGTATCCATGACGGACACTTTGTAGGTCAAACACAACACAACACTATGCGAACATGTGACGAACATGCCTAAATACTTGTCTATTTTTTTTTTTTATATTTCTTTTAGTCAAACACATTGTGATACTCTTGGACACGTTGGCGACACTCTTGGAACATGCAAAGGAAATATTAAAAGGTTAAAATCTAATTTTACAACTAGGCCCAGAGTGAAAATTTTCAGAGATGTCTAGTTCATGTATACTTATACGGGGACCACTGATTTGTATCTTCATGGTATTGTTCTTAAATTGATAGAAATAGTGCTTTCGACATTTATATGAATTCATAACATACATCTATAATATAAAACATTCTACATTCAATGTGTCTCCGCCATGTCTGTGACCTAATTTTCAACGAACTGCCATGTTCATGTGTCTGTGTCGTGTTTGTATCCAATATCCCCATTTGTGCTTCTTAGGTCTTACAATTTGCTTTCAAATAAACCACCCTCTAATCAGGATAAGCCATCTCCTAGATCTACTTTTTCTTGATTTTCCTACCAGGCCACCCACCTCCGGCTTACCCCAAACCCGAATATAGTTGGGAGAAAAGGGCAAAGAAAAATCTTGCTGCATCCTCTCCCGTATCCAACTTGAAATATCCACAAACAAAAAAAAGTCTATAGAATAGATTCTCATCCCTTGAATGTTCAATTCAGAGTACTATGGCTAAATAGATACTTCTCATGGTTATATATAGGAGCAAGAAAAACATATATTGCATTAGTATCGCCATAGGAGTTTTAACTCTTGGACCTACAGACCTTAAATAAGAAGTTGACAAGAAAATCAAACATATATCTATTTCGGCGAAACAATCTACATGCTTACCAAAGCAAAATATGTGTTACAAGAGACGAGATATTTCGAAACAAGAAACATTTCACCTTTTGGGGAGACACATGTTATAGACAAACGAATAGGTGCAGTTATAGAACAATCACAATAGAACATTATGGCATGTCATACGATTTACTAACCAAAAGCAAGGACGTAAACGTACTTTTGACAGGTTAAAATTACAGAAGTCTCTTCATCAAAATCATTAAGCCAACAAAGTAAGCGGCCGGGTCATTTGATTGGCAGTAACTTTTGAATCTCAAACCTGCTTGTTTGTCTAGAATACAGCTAAATAACTTCTCATTCCGTCGTAAAATAGAGATCATTTCCATAGATGTAGGTTTTCCTTGCCTGGGAAGCATTAATCAACAAAGCTTCATGCGATGAATCTGTCTCATGGACAATCCTCTGCAACCTAAGGATATCAAAACAAGAAAAGAGCTCACACAGTACTTAACAGAAGCTTCCCATTTGTCTGGATATATAACTGTAGACTACTAGCAGTTTTTCCTTGACCTCATGGGCGAAAGTGTGATTTCAGCTGTCCAAGCTTCTTGTAACCCACCAATATATCACCTTATCAATCAAAAGCCCTCTTCACCACCACTGCTATCCTCAAACATAGCAGCCATTTTTAGTGCCAGCTTTGCTGCCATTTCCCTCCTCTGGAAATCAGGCACCAACCTCAAGCTATCGCGCATATTTCCAATCTCAGACATTATCTGTTCCAAATCTTCAAACTCATAGTGTGCCCCCATGTTGAGTTCTGAGGCTTCCTCGGGCTCATCTGCATTGGTCAATGCCCCTCTTCCATTTTCTTCCACCGAATGAGACATTGATGTAGAAGGCTTCTGCTCTCCTTTAACTGATATAATATCCTTGTCTTCACATTCTTTGGCTTCAACAATCTGAGTAACTGAAGAGGTTGCAACAGAGCTAACGGCAGAAACCCATCCTCCATCTGTGTCGTCCCATGGTTCCGCTGAACCAGCAGATAATGCTTCATACTCAATTTCATAGTCAGATTCTTCATCTGACATCTCTGAGCAGTGAAGCTAAACATTCAGCACGCTGACTACACAAAAAGCAGTTTTTACAATTCAAAAAATGAAAATAGGAAATCGAACCTTGCTTCTCAGGTAGAGACGGTTCATTTATCTTATCGCCGGATTTCAAGACCATACCAGGCCACATATAAGCAGAAAGAGCCCCATAGAGTCTTTCAACACCTTGTAAATCTCCATCAACTGACAAACCTGTCAAGGAAAAACTCTTTATCTCAGTAGAAGAATTAAACACCTGCCCACAGGAAGAAAACAGAACTTGTGGCAAATCGGGTTTATAGGCTACAAAATACATTTACATTTGAATTTCCATTAACTCTTGAATTGAAAACACACATGTAGCCGGAAAATAAAACTCAAGGGGAAATACAAGGTCTCTAGACTATAAATTACAATTCCATTTCAATGACCATAGCCATATGGTGATTCATTGAAATCCTTAAAGCATAAAGAAAGAGCTTGCTGACTAGAGGACAGGGCTGGCTTTCGGACCCCTATTGCGTAAAGCAGAAGGAAGAGAGAAAGCTAAGAAAGAATTTCTCTAGCTGGAGGGAAAAGCCCAAGCCTTCCCTTGTCTCACTCGCGGTAGTCGAACTAAAGGAGCGAATTCAGGAGTCTTGCGAGCATCTGACTTTTTGGGTCCGGGGCAGGCAATTCCTGGGGGAACAAAATGCTCAAATAGGAATGGTTGACCAACAAGAGATTCTGATTCAAGGTTTGGGTTCTAGTGGACAACATACAAATGACTAAACCTATACACATGAAAACATGTAAGTGAGTAAAGGAAAGATTAAGGACTAGCTTGTAGTGATCGATTAATTTGAAATGGTTTGGTCTTAAAACATGATGATGTTTTCGGCTTACTCAATTCAGGGCTGGGATTTGAATTAATTTGACAATGACAAGCTACATATTAACCATTATGGAGTCACCATCCAAAGGTCCACTGTCTCATTCTCAGGTCGCCTCGTTATGCTAAACAACGCCTTTTAAGGTCCTATAATGATGGTCCGAAATATCTTCTAAGTTGCCTTGATTGTGATGGGACAATGCGGGCGTGAATCATTCTGTAGAATGTCGTCACACATCATATCAGCTTGCTTCATACTTCTCTGTTTAACTTTTCTGTTGGCTTCATGTTACACCAGCTTCTAGGTGGACAAGTTTCTTCCATGGAGGAGCTAAATCCCTGGCAGTGACATATAGACTACTGGGAGCTCACGGACTTTCTGAGACACACCAAAATACTTACAAATGCATCCATAACCAAAAAATAATAATGATAAATTGTTCTACTTCATACAACAATACTATTCAGACTCAGACTCAGACTCTTGGGCGTGTCCAGCATGGCTAAAAGTAATTAGGTTAAGACTTCAGATTGAAACACAAAATAGGAACGACAAGGTTACTGATACCCATCGCCTATTCCAGCGTGGCTAAAAGTAGTTAGATTAAAATTGAACATAAAATAGGAACGGCAAGGTTAGTAGGACCATTGACTAATGGCAAGGAACTATGACCATCACCTCTACACGTGTGTGTTTTATATGGATAAGAAGTAGCAAAGCAAAAAACCAAGCTCATTTTCTTCATTGTCCAGTTATTATTTTGGTATTCCCCATTGTTTCCCCTTAAGAACAGAAAAGGGCATGTACCTTTGCGCGTTGCTAAATAAGCAGAACAACCCAATGAAATGAATTATTAAAAAAATGAAAAACAGCACTTAAATGTAAGGGCAAATGAAGAGGCTTACATTTGTCAAAATCAGCATTGGATGCACATGCTTCAATGTATTCTATATTGTGTTCAGTGCACCACTCCAAACATGACTTCGTAATCTCTGACTGTGGTTCTTCATCTCCCAGTAAGCTAATTCCTTCAGTTTCAGAAATTCCATAGTCTGAGAACTCTGAATCAAAAGAGGAGTCTCCAAGTTTCTGCATGCGTCTTCTGTATTCTACATGAGCTGAATGTCCTGGAAGCAGATCCGCTTTGTTCCCAATGCATAATAATATGTCAAACTTCTGAATATCGGTACTGGAAACCCAATCTTTCATTGCAGCTAGAGACGATAGCTGTGGATTACATAAGATACAGATACATCTCATCAATTTATCATTGTAGCACCGAAAATGAAATGGCAGTATGGACAAATTTCTGCAAACTAAAAATCCAACTTCTAATTATAAAGCTTAGATTGAAAGTGAGAAGGTGAGGCTAACATCACTCATGTCAAAAACCATAATCAATGCAGTCAACTGGTCATATATTGGCAGGGACCCAATAGAGAAGCCATCATGAAGATGAGACATCCAAACAGACACATCAGCAGTGTAATACTTTGTACTGATAGTCCACCTGATTAGGCATGAAATTGCACCACAGTCAGATATATATATAGGAAATCCTAGGTAGGCATGAAATTGATAGTACACTAACTGCATCATAGACAGTCTGAAGAAAGAACCTCTAGTCCACATACCCATAAGCAAGTACATCAGACGATGAATCAGAAACATCTTCAAAATCCACAGAGAGCAATCCTAAAATCAACAAATAGTCAAAGTGCTGAGAGTCAATTCTGCTTTTGTGTCCAACATAGAAGATGTATCTCATGGATTATGTGTGAAATTTAAAACCCCAATACTGAATTATTATCAACACAAGGCTAACAAAAGATCTCACTGCGCTCTCATAGGCTCAAGAAGAGGGAAAATGACAAAGTAACATTCTACCAATTTTCATCGTCATCTTAACAGCTTCGAAGTCCCTGGACCCTGAATAACCAGTATAGGGAAGAATGTTCTCTTTTTTTATCTTGTACTTGTGAAGGAGAGTACAACATACCTAGATAGTAAACATAACGAAGAGAAGCAGAAAACCATAATAAAAAATTCTTTGCTGACTTCCTCTCGAAAAATCCTGTATAATGCAAACTCAAACTCTACAATACACTACTATGTCAATGATCCCCATCAAAGGCGGACACTGGGAGTGTGGGGGTGCTCCAGTCCAGCACATTCCGAATATTCCAAGTAATTTTACTAATTTTTCAGGTTAGTTTGGAAAAATATCATGGGATTGGCACGTGTAAGTTCCTTGGGTGGAAAAAGATTCCATAAACATCCTAAAATACCTATGTATATGTGGAAGAAAAAATCCCTAAAATTCCAAGTAATCACAATTTTTGGTTACGTGGATAAGCTTAAACAACGACAACATAAATGATACATACAAACAATCTCACCTTCCCCCCCCCCCCCCCCAACCCACACACACACACACACACACACACCCCTAGTAAGTAGCAATATATTCTTACAGGATCTACCTCTTTATTATCAATGCCGGAATACAAGTGGGACCAGCTAATTAGAAGTCCCTTTGATGCTATACCACGTTCACCAACCTGAACAGGTATTTCTCTTGTTAAAGCTGCTATGCTAACCACCAAAAATTGCCACTCCAAGGGCTTAATTTGATACCACCAGTCAGATTTCATAGCCTAATGCTAGGAATAGAGAATGGCAATCAGACTACTTATCAAGCGGTACAAACACTTTCACATGGCAATTCACTAAGCTCAGGAGGTCCAACAACTACAATTGCATCCAGAACACAAATTACCAAAAATGGGAAACAATTCCTCCCTCCGTCCCATTTTGATAGTCCAACTTGGGGATTTCAACTTTTTAAGGGAGCACACTGGTTACATCAAAAAGAATTTAACTTCCAATTATATCCCCTCAAAAAGTGATTTGATTCATGCAGGTAGTAGTAATTCAATTTATAAATCAGGGTAATAATGAAACTTTATCAAGTTTCTATGGATGATTTTGGAAACGGTTGATTTTGGAAAGTGGACATGCATTTTGGAACGTCCCAAAATGGAATATGGGCCTATCAAAATGAGACAGAGGGAGTATCAATTTGCCAAGGAAAACAGTAGGAAATCCCTCAAACCAAACACAAATGAGACCTAATTTCTTGTACCAGCTATAAAGTAGCGTACACCATTCTATCAAATTGAGTTAGAATGAACTAAAATCAAACAAACACCAACACACAGAGATGTCATATACAAGTCTGCAAGGGAAACTATCAACTTCCTAGGGAAAACCCAAAAAAAGAAACACACAAAAAACCTAATTTCTTGAACGCCAAAAACACATACAAAAGATACCTAATTTCTTGTTCCAGCTACGAAGTAAGTGAGAAAGAACTAAAATCAAACAACTACCAACACACATAAATGAAAACCCATGTATGAAAATACGACATATATATGTATATGTGTGTGTGTGCGCGCGTGCGTGCGTGTGCGTGTGTGTGTGTGTATATATATGTAGAGAGAGAGAGAGACTTACGGGAGAGGAGGGTGCGTTTACCGACGTTGGGGGATCCGACGATGAAGATTCCGGGCCTCAGAGCAAGAGAAGCCGTTTCGACGCCGTTTTGCTCATTCGCCATTTGGTGGTACCAAAGTGTAGGAATTTCAATTCGGTGGTATTCAGCGATAGGCTTCGAATTGGGGAATCGTCGTTTTTCTTCTTCTTCTTCTTCTTCTTCTTCTTGGGTCTTCAACTGATCAGAGAAGAGAAGAGATCCTGACTTTCGAGGGAAAAGTTTCAAGAAATTGCAGAATGATCCCAACGGCTCGTTCTTAATAACAAATTAAACCTTGTATTTTCGATGTTTTACACATTACACCTTGAACTTTTCACATTAGAACCATTGTAATAAGGGCATGTACAAGAACACCTAGCTAAAATTGCTCGCCAAAATCTCAACATACTACTCAAGCTAGTCATTTTTGTTTGGAAGCTTCAACGACACTGGTTAATTTAACTAGTCTTCTATAAAGTCGGGCAGTTCTATCTTAGTAGTAGTGAGCTTCAGCTTCTAAAAATTGATAGTGTAGCTATGCGATTTGAAGTAAAAGTGACTAAGTCGGGAGTTTAAACTCATTGAATTTTCGTTGAACCTCGTGAACCACCGTGCAAAGTAGTGATACCTTTTAATCTCTATTTCTATGTCTCAAGAAACTTCTTTTGACTGCTGAATTTTTTTTTTTATCTGCTTCTTTTGTCTTTGATTAATCAGTCAATTTTAGTACAATTGCCTCAAACCTATGAGCTACATGTTGTTGAGCACTCTACTTGCTTATACTCCCTCTCTCTCAACCAAAAAAATAAATTAATTAAATAAATTGTGCACTCGAAACAACTAGACAAAGCAAAGTATATCCAAACAGTATCAAGGATAACGGTATATAGTTACAATGCTAAAAAAAAAATGGAGATAAGCTGACTCTCCAAAATAACGAGTTTCAAAAAAAAAAAATTCAAAAAATGACACTAAAATAACAGATAATTTAGCAATTCCTCCTCAAGATAGACAGATATAGCAACAAACCAAAAAGGAAAATGAGGGAATGGTTACTAATTTTGCGTTTTCTCCAAAAGAAAAATAGAAATATTCCAAGGAGCCCTTTTCACTCCTTCTTTCCCTCATCCACTTTGGGCTTAGCCCAATGGTCCATCTCCTTGGATTTGAGTCTCCGAGATTGATATTGTGAGTTCAAACGGATAGAACAACGATTAACCGTTCGTAATAACACTATCACCCATTTATGATAATCTCTAAATCATTGATGTGAAAACTCTATAATGTGAGAACTACATTCACCAATAATGGTAAGTAGCATAAACTTTCCCTTTGTGCCAACTTTCTATAACCATAATTGAATGCCTAATGGTTTTTAAATTCAGCTCTTCTTTACCAATTACCGAAACAAAAAGAGTAACAAAGAGATTTGGTTCAATAATTTCCTTGTTTTAAATAGATTTTATTCTTACTTCCGATAAAGGCTCATTAATTTTCAACTAATCAAGAATCTAGCAAAATCTCTTCACAGATTGCGAGAAACCATAAATCTCCACCGATTCTGTTTAGGTGCATGCATCAATTTACGTCTATATATTCGAAATGCGCATAAGCTGGTCCGGACACTTGTTATATAAAAAAAGTTCACATCTATATAATTTCTTGTAGTGAGAGAGACTTTCATCAATTTAATGGAGTGGACTTTTGAGGAGAACAAGGTTTTTGAGAATGCAATTGCAGAGTTCAACCTTGATTCTCCAGACATATTTCAAAAAATCGCTTTCCGAATTCCTGGAAAAACAATTGGTCAGATCATTGAACACTATGAAGCACTAGTTGAAGATGTTGACATGATTGAATCGGGGCGAATTCCGTTACCTGATTACAAAGATACCAAGAATGATGAGAGTAAGAGGCAGAACAACAACTCTGGCCATCTGCATAGGAGGAAAGGGATTCTTTGGACTAAAGAAGAACATGAGTTTGTTTCCTCAAACCTTCATATTTTCATGTCTATGCTTCTCTTTCTTTTCCTCTTTTCGCGATTTTCTGTTGACTGCAAGACAGTGCACCATGTAAGAAATGGCGTAGCCAGCAGGAGTACTTAAACACAAGATCTCCCGTCTCTAACAAGCCACATTAGATGAAGAAGAGTCGGGAAAAAGTTTTGACTCGAAATTCTAATTAATTCTCGTTGAAACATTAGACATTGTGACAAGCATTTTAACCGATATATGCATCACACATTGACGTCTCTCCAGACTACACAAGTTGTTCTAGTAACTTGGTAACCGATTTCGCTTAATTTTATGCAGGAACTTTCTAATTGGGTTGAATAGATTTGGTAGAGGAGATTGGAAGAGTATTTCCAGGTACAGTGTGAAGACTAGGACCCCAACCCAAGTGGCCAGCCATGCCCAAAAGCACTTTCTCCGGTTAGAAAAGGGCTCTAATGACCACCAGAATGTGAAATCTACCTCAAAGGCAACCACATCCTGAGCTGAGCTATGAAAAAGGGTTCACATATCAATCAAAATATACATACATACAGACATTACCATATATCCATTTACTGGATTTTTTTTTTTTTTTTTGGATAAGTATCCATTTATTGGATTGATTGAACCATAGAATATGGAACCAAATTGTTGGCAGATTTTGCTTGAGGTGGATTGTTTGGAAGTTTGAACACTTTTAGTTGAGCTGTTTGTGTTTGATTGTTCTTTGCGCGCGTTTGATTTTTCGTAAACTGGAGGTCAAATCCGGTACCCATTCTTCTAAGAAGGGCGAATCTGCATATCGATCTTGCGTTAATAATATTAGAGATGCAAACTCATGGAAGCATAAATTCATGGGAGTTACTAATGTATTGCAGTAGGGTTGGCATTGACTGCAAGTCTGCAACTTACAACGATATGTGATCTGAAGACCTGTTGTGCTTTTGAGAACACCACAATCCACAAACTTCATCCCCATAGCCGAAATCTTACAAAATTAGATACTGCCCGAAAGCATGCCTCTGGCAAGATTGTAAGCAACCTTGACTATTGCTAACATAATATTGAGAAATATTATGTTAACCATGTTTTGTAGAGTCTATAATTCATATTTTCTAGTTAGGTTGATTTCTTTATAATGCGTGTTTCCTGTTTCGTTTAGATTTCTTAGTGAGGCATGTTAGAATTATAGTTTGACACAATCAATAATACATCTTTCACTTTTCTTCACAGTTCTGTCTAGCTACTTTAGAATTCGACAAAAAAACTGAAATAACAACTATTGATAAAACATGTAAAATTTTGTAAACTCCATCCAATTTTCTAAAGCAGCTTTCCTACGAATGGACTGGACAACGAGAAGACTACTTTTAGTCTTTTACCATGCAATGCGATCAAAATTGTAGTTGCACACACCATTGAACAGCATCTAAACGAGCCATTGTTCCTGCTGCAAACATAGCAAAGATCACCCTTCCTCCTTGAGCTACCTTCTCATTCCTATCATCATAAGCAACCCAAGCTATTGCTGCCCGGAAATTCTCCTTACCCCAAGCTTGGTCAACAAGAATTCTGGCTAAACCTTCATTATAATCAGCGCAACCATCAGACAAACGAACACGAAATTCAGATTTTTTCCTCCATCCGCCTTAGAAAGTAGAAACCGTGTCGCCCACAAAAGTATCAGGGCCAGGGCTTCCAAATAGTGTGCTTACTGTAGAGACCTGTAAATTTATGGTGGGTTCTTGTAAACTTATTATTTTTTTTCGTTTTGTGTGTTTTATTCGTCTTTTTTGAATTTTAGTTAATATTTTTTAGATTGATCATCCGTCTCGACAAGAGGAGTCTAACCAAATAAGTCTTTCGCTTTCTCTGGAAATATCAAAAGTGCTTTGCAATAAGTACATATCATTCCTAAGTATATAATCATAGTGTATTGACTGGTAAAAAAAAAAAAACTTATACAAAGACCATGCTTTTCAATTATCAGTTCAATCATGAAACAACTAAGACTCTAACACACAACTAGCAAAAGAAATCAACTTTCAACTTTGCAAATAATAATCAAGTCAGTGAGAGTATATTAGCTCAAATCA
Organism: Rhododendron kiyosumense; assembly: GCA_019656275.1. Lineage (NCBI taxonomy): Eukaryota > Viridiplantae > Streptophyta > Magnoliopsida > Ericales > Ericaceae > Rhododendron > Rhododendron kiyosumense. The sequence goes on from BPLS01000641.1 coordinate 477,689, forward strand.
AGTTGGAAAAAAAAAATGTTTCATCAAACACAGCTTTTATGGGATTTTGGCCACCAATAATGAACCCTTCACAAGTTTGAATCCAACAACAGTAGGGCCAGAGGCAATACTATTTTGAATGAGGGTAATTTTCGATATGGGGACCCTGCTGCCTGTGGGGGTCAGCATGATTGTTGTCTGACTAAAAACTACACCGTTTTTTACTTGAGAATAGTCCCCGTTTGGCTACCCCCTTTATTCCCCTTTTTTTTATTAATGCTTTATTGATTTTTTTTGAGTCCCACAAAAATTATTCAAACAACTCATTATTATTAAAATATTTTTAAATTGGTTTCTACAAAAAATTAGCTAGGGTTGTTTTAGAATTCGTACCATATCGCGTCTTGAAAACGGGAGGTTAACTGGTTAAGGCACATCACCAAAAAAAACAGTGACGCCTTTGTTTCCTGAAAATCCTGTCTCCAGCCTCCAGGTTGCTGTAGAGTGAAATCGTGTGTGCATAATGCGAGCTCTGGCCCCATCGTAAAACGGCGTCTCCTAAGCGCGATGTTAACCTCTGCAGTACGACGCCGTCCGGAGCACGTTATTGCATTAGGGTCTAATCAACCTAAAACCCCTTCCAAAGATTCAGGAGAGTGAATTTCCAAATGCAAATCAGACTTTTTATAGAGAGAAAAAATCGTCTCTTTCCATAAGGAAGCGAAAAAAGGAAGGGTGCCGTTTGGACGCAGAGAGACAAAATGAGGCTTTTCTTGGAGGTGGGTTGAAGACGAGAGGAAGAAATAAATTGAGTTTTTTTCGGGAAACCAAAAAATAGTGGAAAAATGAATGGCCTTTTGGGAGGAGGAAGAATTTGCGAGGAATTCTCACCTGGGTATTACGGGATTTGCACAGTTGGAGGATTACTCAGCGCTGGAACCACCCATCTCGCCATCACTCCCCTCGATGTTGTCAAAGTTAATATGCAGGTATTCAACATAAGTATGATCCTGCATTTGGACGAGTTCTGTTTGCCATTTTCAATTTTCAGCGTGACTAGTGGTGATTTAGTTTGCCAAGTTTGAGAATTTTTACTGCCTTTTGGATAGAGCTGCTAAACGAACCAAGCTCGTGTTTGTTCGATAAAAGATTTTTCAAGATTGGTTTGTTACATAGACAAATTAAGTTTGAACGCATTTTTGAAGCTCGTTAAGGTTTCAAACCAAGTTTGAACAAGCTATTACTTGGCTCGTTCGGCTTATTTTGTAATTTTTCAAGATACTCGAGATCAACCCTATTTGGCTTGATTAAAGCTCATTTGAGATCGGATCGTCTCATAAACAAGCTAAGCTCGAACGTATTTTTAAAATTTGTTAAATTTTCAAACCAAGCTTGATTGTCTCGTATGGCTCGTTTATTTCCCTTATTTTTGGATTGCTTGTTTGTTTTTGGGTACCCACAAGATTGAAGTGAAAATTCTATGAAACTGCCATCAGACTAACAATATTTTACGAGACAGAATGTTAGCCTATTAAGAAATAACAGGTGAGCAAGATGAGTAGCGAAAATGAGAATGTTGATGTGGATGTGTGGTAAGACTAGATAAGACCGGATCAGAAATGAAACAATTCACGAGATAGTAGGTGCAGCATCTATATAGAGGAGAAGTTGAAGGAAAATAGGCTAAAGTGGTTTGGGCATGTCTACCGTAGACCAAAAGATGCAGTAGTTAAGAGAGCGGATAGGATAGCTTTGGGTAGCAATGTTACGGGAAAGGATAGACCTAAATTGACATTAGATGTTGTGGTACGCAAAGATATGAGTATAATGGATTTGTGTGAACAAGTGGCTCTTGACAGAACTCAATGGAGGAAAATAATTCATGTAGCCGACCCCAAGTGATTAGGACATAAGGTTTGGTTTGGTTGTTTTTACAATGTAGGAGTCTGTAACCATTTATTTCCGAAAATTTTATTCAGTTTAAGATGATCGCAAGGTTTATGCATCACATGATGCTAGTCAAACCTAATAAGATTTATGGATTTCATAGTATGTCTCTTTTGGTATTGGATTTTAATTCCCAGAAAATCTTGTTCAATATTAAATTTAAAAGAACGTAGACGTTTATGCATCGCTTAATGTTAGCCCTACCTATTGTGCCAGATTGTGTGACGCCTTGATGGACAAGAGTGAAGGGATGTACTATCCCACTGGATTTTTTCTTTTTTTTTTTTGGATAAGTTACTATCCCACTGGATTTACGTTCCCATTGGAGTAATAGTGCTCGGATTAACAAGAATGTATAGTGTAGAAAAATTTGATGATCATATCCGGTCAAACAAACAGGTCCATCAAGAACCTGCTCAGCAAAACAAAACAAAAAAAGTATTACTTTGTAAAAATATGTTCAATCCTGATGCATGATGTATGGAATACAAATGTAGATAGACAAAGATCTTTTCAAGAATAATCACACAAGAACACTAGATTTACGTGGTCACCCAACAAGGGATACAAATAACCATGGTCTTTGTCGGACAGCAGTGTTTCACTGTGGGAGAAGAATTTAGGAGTTAAGTTGAGGATGCCTTACGGTAGAATATACTAGTCTTTTGAAATTACCAAAATTATCCTTAGGAAATTTTGCCTCGGGGGAGCATCCCCAGATCCCCCCACCTTCAAGCAAGCTGATGCTGTCTCCAACTCACTCAATACATTCCCGATTGTACAGAACCATCAGGCTTCACACTAGATAACAACCCCAACTGATAATTATGATGGATTGACAGTTGATCCTTTTGTTTTCTCCACCATGTAATCTATCTCAATTTGAAAATATTCTACTCTCTGGAAATATCGACCTTTCTTTTAGCTAATTGGTTTCTATCATCATATAGAGTATTTTTTAAGACAAAGACTTGATAAGATGAATTTCAATTGAGTTGCAGGTTAATCCTGTTAAATATCATAGCATTTCTACATGTTTTACCACTATATTGAGGGAACAAGGCCCTTCTGCCTTTTGGAGAGGTAGGGGTGGAAAGTTTTTTGGGTACGGCCTTCAGGGAGCCTGCAGATTTGGCCTATATGAATACTTCAAGAAGTTTTACTCTAATCTTCTGGTAGACCAAAACAGGAGTTGCATATTTTTTCTCAGTAGTGCATCTGCAGAAGTGATTGCCAATGTGGTTCTCAGTCCTTTTGAGGCTGTCAAAGTCCGTGTTCAAGCACAGCCCCGTTTTGCAAGAGGCTTGATTGATGGCTTTCCAAAGCTATATGCAAAAGAAGGTCTTTTTGGGTAGGGAATCTAAAAGCTCAGCTTTTTTACATCATTAATACTCCCTTCGTTATCTGACATTCCTCTCTTGTTGCTTTTTTGTGTTGATTCCGTCTGCAGATTTTACCGGGGCCTAGTTCCACTTTTGGGTCGTAACCTTCCATGTAATTTCACGCTTATCTGGCTACTTATCTGTATCTCACTTTTCAAAGACCCAGATTTTATATTTTCCTTCTTCATGAGCTCAATCATGTATCAGTAATGGAAGTCCAAATGAACTCACTATTCTGAACTTCTATGCAGCATGGATGGATGGCCAGTTTCTTAACTGTTACATCTTATAGCCAGTGCTTTGGTCAATATCACCCCAGGCATAGTTGTTTATTAGACTAACCGAAGCATTCAATATATAGGCTATCTCACCTTCAACTCCACTTATGTTGGGCGATTTAAATCATGAAGAGTAACTAGGATGTGTAATTTTGTTGATTGTTTTGCATCCATATGCAGCATCTTCTCTGGATTGACCCTATTCTAAATTTGCTTGGGCAGTCTCTATGGTTATGTTCTCAACGTTTGAGCATTCTGTAAATTTTCTATATCATAATGTGATTCAAAGAAAGAAGGAGGAGTGCTCAAAAGCTCAACAGCTTGGAGTGACTTGTATAGCTGGATATGCTGCTGGATCTGTCGGTAGCATTATTTCTAATCCTGCTGACAATATCGTCGCCTCTCTTTTTAACAGAAAAGCTAGTAGCCTCAAGCTGGTAGTATCCCTATATTACTGTCACTCCCTACTTCTTTTACTCTTCAGCATTGTTGGGTTTATTCTAACCGCTATTTTCATATTCAGGCTGTGAAGAAAATTGGGCTTATCAATCTATTTACAAGAAGTCTCCCCATTAGAATAATGCTTGTTGGACCTGCAGTGACCTTGCAATGGTTCTTCTATGATACCATTAAGGTGTTAAGTGGATTGTAAGTGCATTTTCTTTGGACTTTGTGGATGGTTAACTTTTGTTTATCTTTTAGGTGTATTTGATTTTTGTACTGAACCAGTCTACTCACACAGAAAAAAGGGTACAGATTGTGAACAGATTTTTTTGTGGGGCCCACCACGGGTCCCACACAAATGATCCGTGCAGTTAATTAAATTTAAAACACTTTTTCAAGGGTTCCTATGAAAAATCAGCTCAATCCGATACATATAAGTTCTCGACCCAAGTATCTAACTTTTCATTGAGATTTCAAGAAAATGAAAAGTTAAATAATTGGATCGAGCACCTATAATTATTGTATTAAGCTGATTTTTCTTAGAGATCCTTGAAAAAGTGTTTTACATTCAATGAACAGCTCGAATCATTTGTGTGGGACCCGTGGTCGGCCCCACAAAAAAATTTGTGCACAATCTGTGCATGTAATATCTGTGTGGACAGACTTTCACACTCTGCGTCAACACAGTCGCACTGAAGGTGTCTGGTATCATATGACCTCCCTGTATTCTTGTCTGTGGAGGAAGAACATGATTAGTGAATAACAAGGACAAAATAGTCTAATTATTTAACCCTTATTGTGTGTGGGAGGGGTTGAGGTTTTCTTAGCTGCAAATTTATATTGGAGATAGCAAGCTTCATAGATAATGTTACAACGAGGTATACTCATGGGAGAATTCAATTTCAGGCTGTTTGAGTTGGATTGCCTGTAATTAAACAGTAAACACTGCTGCTTTTGGTTGGTTTCTCACATGGGTGACACTGGCATGCTAAGGATTCTAAACTTTACTATGGTTGTGGGTATTCGCCTATTCAGTTCTTGGAATATGGAGCGCAAAAAAAAGAACATATTTTAAAAGTTTTTTTAAACAGGTCCTATCTCTGTCATTCCGAAATAACATTTTTATTTTTTTTGTTAATCTTGCAGGCCAACTAGTGGAGAAGTTCGCACTCATGCAGAAGAAAAACATCCTGAGCTTGTAGAAATTGAATAGAGTTACATTACTGTATGTTTCTCCTCTTCTTGTTTATTTTTTCCCAACTATTTTGAGCAACTATAGAAGGGTGACTAATCTGGGAAATAAAAGAAGATAAGCAATTACTTTGGGAAAGGGAAGATATATGACAACTCTGCACTGTCGGACCATTGAGGTTACCGATTCACTGCTAATTTTTTGCAATGGCTAGCATTGCTAATTTTGTGCGACGGCTAGCATTTTGTTCGGTAGTGTCTTACGACATGGGATTTTCATGAGCAATCTATTACAAGAGCAAGTTGTACTCAGATAACATTTGTGAGGCTGGTTAAGGAACTTCAGGCATTGTTTATGACAACTTGATGTTCCATAGAAACTGCAGTGTCTCATCTTGTGATTGTTTGAGGAGATGGTTAAACTGTATTGCTAACTGGAAAACTAGACTGTCTTTTCCTTTGAGATGGACTTGCATGGTAACCAAGTCAAGTTCGAACACTGTTTTAAATCTTGTTTAAGCTATCGCTTGAACAATCTACCACTCTCAACTTGTTCAGCTCGTTTATTAGCCCCTTTGTACGCTACCCAATAGGGACGAAATCTGAAGATTCATAACTTTTGAGAGTGTGTTGAACACTTTAACTACCCGGTATGGATGAAATCACTATGGAGCATATGGGGTAGGAGACTTGCAAAAATTGTCAAGAATGGGTACTGATATTTAATTGTATTTTTACAAATGTTACTCCACAGATATCGATATTGATGTAAAAATTAAGCAAAATTTTAAGCCTTAGGGCTATTGCTAGGCCCTTTATTGAGCATGTCATTGGTGATGGTCTCATACCCTCTTATGGCATGACAATTGGGATGCCTCAAGGTCCCCTAAGTCTATTATTTGGGCCAAGGACCGTTACTACTTCTGGGATTCCTTTCAACTCCACGGTTTCTAAGATAATTTAGAATGTAATTGAGACTCCCGCATGATGAAAAAGAGTAAAAGGTCTCGAAAAGAAAATGATCCTATTTGACCAACGTACATTGCTAAGATTAGAAAATGGAATAAAATCGAGAATCTCGAGTAACTGGCCAAGCCGCTAAAGTTGGCCTCTCCTTGCATCTCTGTATCCAAGTTTTCAACCTAACAATATGGGGTCAGATCAAACTCTGTTGTCTGTTTCTTCTTCTTCTTCTTCTTCTTAGGCCACCCAAGAACAAAAGATAAAATCATACCGAGCGAGGGATTCAAGCCGGCCCCCTCTGCCCTCTCCGCAACCTATATAATGAGGACTTCTCTCATCTCTTCTTCAGCTTCTTCAGCTGTTCCTTTTCAAGGCATGCATGGTGGCAGGCAGGTTAACTTGCTCAGTGGTATTTCTAAAGGCCCCTCACACTTGGGATGATGAAGTGAATTGGCTCGTTAGAAAGTTTTTTTCTGACTGGGAAAAAAACTCAATTTAATATTGATAAAATCATCATATACAAATCATGCGGTCCATAGACCTAAAAAAAACAGATACAACCAAACGAGGAGGCTCGTTTAGAAAGTTTAGAAGCAAAAGATTTCCTAGAAGGAGGCTAGCTTAGGCAGCCATGATTCTGTTATGTTTGGCATGAAATGAATTGTAGAGCTTTCCCAAGGCATCGAAAGATCCCCTGATTTTTGTGCTCCAGAGAATCAAATTTGTTGTTAGGACTAAGGGCTCTCAATTCCCAAATGTTAAGGCTTCTCCTCTTATTTCTGCCCTATGTAATTCCTGGCAAATTAGTATTAGGCTTAGTGTATCTAGGGGTATATTCCACCAAGTGGCTCCTCGCCAGGGGTATATTCCCCACTAATTTGATTGCGCTCACTGTATCACAACTCTCAAAATATGGCTGTAAATGAATCCAGCAGCTCGCGACCTCGGCTCGGCTCGACTTGTTGAGTAAACGAGCCGAGCTCAACTTTTCTCGGCTCGTTAAGAGAGGCTCGGCTCGATTAAAAATGCTTGTTTAGTGAACCAAAAAAAAAAAAATCGGCTTGTTAAGGCTTGAGCTTTAGTTTTTGCCTTGTTTAGTAAACAAGCCGAGCTCCAGCTCGGCTCGTTTATAGCCCTAGGACTCTCAAATAGACGGGTTTTTTTTTTTTTTTGGTGACCGAGTAAGAAATTCATTAGATGAGATGAACAAACAATTTGCAGGTGAAATTAACACAAGAAAGAAAGCTACATAGAAATAGACTGGTATTGAGTACTTAGGTTGAACATATCTTTTCCCACAAATATGTTTGGAAATATATTTGGTATATTATTTGCATTCGTTTGCTTGATAGCTACTTTATAGTAGTAAAATGTGTAACTACTAGTAGTTGTTTTCATTAGGTAAACACCTTTTTTAAAAACAGTCAGGGGGAAAGGCTTCAGGAAAATAAAAAATAAAAAAAAAGGAAAAAAAAAGTCAAATTTATATAATGAAAACTATCACAAACGAGAGATGCTACATCCACTACCATCCAACCACTACACCATCCACTCCATTTTTTGTGGGGCCCATCCCGGGTCCCAAAAAAATACAGAAAAATATCCATAAATTTTAAAATAATATATTATGGGGCCCTATAAAAAATCAACTGCAACGAATATCGGTAAATATTATTTCTTGATTTGTAGAGACGAAACTGTTTAACTGCACAGTTTTGCCCCTACGAATCTAGAAATAATACTTACCGATATTTGTTAGAACTAATTTTTTACGGGGCCCCATAATATATTATTTTAAAATTTATGGACATTTTTTTTATTTTTTTGAGACCCGGGGTGGGCCCTACAAAGAATGTAGTGGATGGTGTAGTGATTGGATGTAGTGTATCTAGACTTATTGATCACAAAATGCTTTCAACTCTAGAATTGCGGTGCCAAAGTTTAGGTCAACAGTGAAGATAAAAAAAAAACAAAATGTTTATGTCAACTGTAATAATTAAAATTGATGATGCAGGTAGACATAGGGAGACTTCTTTTTTGTTCGACAATCAGGAGTGTCCGAATTAATTTACATGAATCTCAACTGATCTCTTTTTGGGTAACCCGGTTCAGTTAAAAGCAAGCCATCTTTTCCGTTACTGGGAAATTCCCAAAAAAATTACTCCAGTACTTATGGTCTGATTCCAAGGGCTGAAACGTGGTTGAGTGGCCAATCTAGTTGCAGACATCGCAGAATCTCCCAATGGAAAGAAGCTATCCTTAGCATACCTACCCTCAACAGAATATCTGGCTAAGGTGGGCCACACACACACACACACACACACTCTCTCTCTCTCATATGTAATACTCCATTAATGAGTTAGATTAGATTACCTAGAGATCACTAGTAAACCATAACGATTGAGAGTGCGAACTGATTGAGTTTTCCTCCCGTTACTCTAACCTCCCTGGCTAGTAGTAGTGGCGAGGGGCGCAAACAAGTCGAACCGAATTTTACAGTGTTCGAGCTTGGCTCGTTCACTAAATGAGCCTAAAATTTGAACTCATGTTCGACTCGATTACTAAATGAGTCGAGCCGAGTCGAATCTCAAGTTGCTCGCGAGCAGCTCGGTCAGTAGATTTTGTCATTGCCATATTATTTTTTGAGAAGATCTCAATAAACTCATGAACTTCACGTGCACTGAGAGTGACTTCTACTTGGACAATTCATATATGGTCCACAGTGGAAGGCCCTACTTACCAAACCCTACCAAAAAAGGAGAAGTAAGAACAAAATAGCCTCAAAAGATAACAAACCGACAAATCACAAATACAAATCTTTCTGGCACCCATAAATTCAATTTTGGAAACCAAAAAGTCTGTCGAACACAATTTTATAAATTATAACCCAACTGCAGAAACAGTTGTTTCCAGAACCGCTCGATGTATTTAGGTATACATGCATCGAGTTGTGTTCCTAGCATTGGTCGGGCAAAGAAATAAAAGAGAAGATAACAAAACGAAGATCAATGTAAAGCAAAATAATACCGGGGCTTCACAGAGGTAATAACGAATTCATCAAGAAAAAACCCTGGACTCTCAACCATAAAATGCCTCACTGGTCAACTAAACTCATTACCAAAATTCGGTAGTAATCCAACTACAACTATTTCATTGCATCCAGTATGCATGCTTCAAGTCACACACTCCACTGGCTTTGCTTTTGAAGCTGCAAATGCAAGAGGTAAGAAAAAAAAAAAAAAATCCGTATATGAACCGACACAGTGCAACTCGATCGATTAAATACACCTCAATTATCATGCTTAAATTTGCATGTAGATATATGGGTGCATTACAAGAGGGAAGAACAAAATGACAATACTTCTACCCCACACCCAATTTGACTTTAAGTATAAGAGGTAGTAAGTTTTTCCTTACTTCCTTTTGAAGCTGCAATACAAGAGCCAAGTTTTTCCCCTTTTTGGTATATGATTCCGACACAGAGAGCGACTCAAGCAATTAAATACACTCGAGCTTATCATGCTTCTACTTAGATGAAGAAATAATGGTCCCTTAAAAGAGAAAAGAACAAAATGTGAAATCATACATATCATAGACCATGATTATGATATTGGCTGGCAATTCAAAATTAGGGGATACAGCATTTTCTTCTTGTTCTGTCTTTGCTTTGATAATTAAACTAATAAGACACCTGCTGGAATTTTCAAAGTGCCAGTCACATATAGTGGAGGTAATTTTCAAAGTGCCAGTCATATATGGTGGAGGTATAACCGTATCACCCAAAGCAACCTTCATGGAAACCTTCCGCGATAAAAAACTGAGCAAGACCATAAGCGCTAAAACCTAACAAAACTATAAAGCAAACTATGCAGTAGGAAAACGAAGAAGATGACAAAGGAAGATAATAGACTTGTTCAGGGAAAAACTTCTTCTATTGAAAGCTGTGGAAAGCACTCAGTTTATGGATTTTACGTTGAGGGAAGCTGAATACATTGTTCCTTCCCCCTTTTTCGCCGGTTGGAGTCAATTTACATCTCATCGTAGAACAAGAACATAAGAAATAGAAGGCCAAATGAAAAGGAAAAACATGGTTGGAATTTAGGGAGGAAAATATACAACTTGAGCAGCAAGGGTCAGAAATCAGAATCAGAACCATATAAGCCATCCATCTTCTAAGTGTGAAGGATAAGTTCCAACAATATCTCAGCCCTCTCCCTTCGACTGGCAGCTAACTTTTCCTGTACAAAAAATGAATGCATGAAATTTCATGTTACCTCCCATAACGCCATAGCAAAAATGCTCTGTCACCGTTTTGAATCACCACCAGTCCATCAACCAGTAATCATTTTGGTGTTTTGTTCAGAAGTAATCACTAAGGAAATAGAGAATGCCACTAATATCCATCCATGTAACTTGGTGATATTAAACGTTAGAAAATATCCGGATGGTAAAAAGATGCGACTGGGTGTGATACTTAACTATTGTTTTGCCTTCTCTACCTTAATTGCATATACAAGAGGAGGGGGAAAGAGAGGTTTCCAATGCAAGGCAGATTTACCTTTATAGTGCCTTAAAAAGGACACTTGACCATATTAAAGCCAAAAAACCCTTCAATGGATATACTTTAGAAGTAGTACTGTCCATAACTCGTTTTTTTTTTTTGATCTGCCTGTCCATAACTGGTTGAATTAACAAAAAAGTAGCAGGCATGATTGTGAAAAGACGGGTTAGTCCCGGTGAAGGTTATAGAAAACCTTACCCAGCAGAAACATTGTGTGATGGATTTCATGCCAAGTGCAGTAAATCAGGTCTTCACATAGGCCTTGCCGATGCGCTTCCGTTTGTTGGAGTTCGGAAGAAAGCATATATTAGCCCAACTCTTTTTCTGCTTAACCGGTTCTGTTTTGGCATCTCTCTTCGCTGCTAGGTCAGCCATATACTGAACGACAGCCTAATTGAGAAGAATCGAGATTAAGAAATCAACAAAAGCTGCAAAGTCAATAGTCACAAGAAATAGAAGAAACAATAATTACCTGTGCTCCCATTTCAGCTATTTTTCTTGGAGGTGCTTCCAATGGATTACCTTCCACATTTAAGACACGTAATCGCGATAACATCCTAAAGGAGTCGGGAAGAAATCTTATCTGATTATTACTTATATCCAACTCTTCAAGCATTTCAAGGTTCCCAATGGATCTTGGTAGGGACCGTAGGTCAGCAAAATTGTTGCTAATGTTGATCTTGACAAGTGTGGTAGCAAAACATAAGCTCTCAGGCAAAGACTCAAGCTCATTGAAACTAATATTAAGTTCCTTCAAATTGGTAAGAGATGACATTGTGGTAGGCATCTGTTTGATGTTATTATAACGCACAGAAAGAATCTCAAGGGATGAAATTCGTCCCACAGCTTCCGGAAGGGCCTTAAGCCGGTTATAGTCTGCACGAAGCTCCACGAGTGATGAACAGTTTCCAATAGTATGAGGAAATTCTTCAATGTCATTTGTCTCGACGTTCAGTTTCTTTAGAGTAATGAGCGATCCGATGGAATCGGGAAGGACAGGGAGATGATTGGAGCTCAAATCAAGTTCCTCAAGTCGGACTAATCTACCAAAGGTTGAAGGAAGAGATTTTAATTGGTTTCCACTGAGGTCAAGAAAAACAAGGCCAAGGAGTTCTCCAATGGAATCTGGGAGGTCACTAATTCTGTTTGAATGCAAATCCAATTTTGTCAATGATGAGAGGCCTCCAATTGTGGCTGGCAAGGAAATAATGTGATTTTCGGACAAATCTAAGGTGATTAAACTTGATAGCTTCCCTATTGAATCAGGAAGCCAATCAACTTGGTCCATCAATTTGCTCTGAAGATTGAGCTCCTGAGTGCCTTTCTTTGAATACACTTCAATCAAACTGGCAAGCTTTATTAGACTCAGTTTTTCACCTTCTTGACCTACAAAGATTGAAGCAAGACCATTACTGATGAATAAATTGATCGAACCAAGACCATGATGACAATTCAATTACAATCCTCAACAGGTGCAACCACAACTTCAAAGATTCAACTGCATCCTATAATACTCATTCATTGAATTCCAAGAAACAAACAGCGATAAATGCACAACAACAAAAACCCAACACCCAAAAGTACGAACGCAATCCGTAGAATTAGAGTCAACATTTCATCATCTTGACCTGGAAAGATTAAACAAAAACTATCTGGTCGATTTGCTTATGATAATAAACAGGCAATGAAACCAATTTCTTCAAAATTCAACCATATGTTCTAATACAGTAATACCCATTCATTTAATTTCAAGTATCAATCACCCAACAATATAAATGCTAAATGCACGACAACAAAAACCCAAAACCCAAGAGGACATGAACCATAGAAGGATCAACCATCACCTAAAAGGTTACACAAAACGGACCTGTCAAATTTTTTTCCTGTCATAAACAGGCCATGCGACCAAGGTCTTCAAAACTTAACAACATCTTCTGATCCCCATTCATAAAATTTCAAGTAACAAACACAACACGATATAAACTCACCTGATTTCAGGCTTGGAGATTTCAACGAAGTATCCAAAATCTGCGGCTTTAATGCATCCCCAGATCGAAGCCCACCTCCAATTCCATCCACGTATAACGTTGCCTTCGCCTTCTTCACATAAGTATCATCTCTGGTGAACAACTCCGATGATTTAGCAGGCTTTTTGTTAAAGTATAAGCTCGAGGACGACGACGTACTATCCATAACAACCGAATCTGAATTCAAACTACTCTGGGAAAATGAAGCCGAATTCGCCACACTGCTCAAATTCGTGGAAGAAGTGGAAGCAAATGAGTAATTGGGTTGGTGAGGATTCGATGAGAGGCAATTGGAGGCTCTCTGGATCAAATCATCGAATAACGAGTAGGTGTTCTCTAGATCAAGCAATTTGAGGGCCTCCTGTTTCTGTTCTTTGCTTTGGAAATATACCAAGTTCTTCTGCATCTCTAAAAACACCATGAACAACTCTTCTGGCACCTCTGCCCTCTTCTTCTGCCTCGTTATCGCCTCGAGCCTCACTTGATCTTCCTTCTCAAGGTTCTGGATCAATGTTTTCGCCGCCTCCACCTCGTCGATTCCAGGTCTAGGAGGTAGAGATCTGTGGATCCTCATTATCTCCTCCACCACCTCGTCGACGGATTTCGCAGACTGTTCCATTGTCTTCTAATTCCTATTTTGTGTTTCCAAAAAACATACAGCTTTTAGTGGCAAATCCCTTGCAGGGGAACACAATACTGTAACCAAATGGTACAAAATACAAATTTTTTTTCCTAAAGCTATATTGAAACAAACCCCAGGTGGAAACATAAAGCAAAACACAAAAAGAAACGAACTCGATGGATGCTAATCTAGTTGTTTGCAAGAGAAAATTGTAACCAAAAAACCCAGATGAATAGAAAACCAAATCAGGAAAACGAAATGGCCGAAATTCTGTTATAAGATTGAGAATTGGAACAAACCCAGGTGGGAGATAAGAGGAAAACAAAGAGAGACAAATTGAGTGGATGATAATCCTCAGTGTTTAACGATCAGAGGTCGATTTTTGGGGTCAGACCGCGAGAAGGAAAGTAGGAACGAAATTTCTTTCGCCACCGTGGATGGCCTGCCTTTCACCGGACGGAGGAAGGAATTAGTCCAGATGCGTGTCCCGGACACCCCTGACCGCTGGGTAAAAGGATAATCCTCTGTGTTTCCAAAGGCGAATTGCAGCAAAAACCCAGATGCAAAGAAAACAAAATAAGGAAACCCAAATGGTCCAAATTCTGTTTTTGGAAACAACCCAGGTGGAAAAATGAGCAATACAACCAAAAAACAAACTGGGTCGATGCTAATCTTCCATTTTTCAAAAGCAAATTGCTAGCAAAACCCAGATGAATACAAAACAAAATACAAAAACCCAAATGGTCCAAATTATGTTTTACACAAAGGAATTGAAACAAACCCAAATTCTCAAGGAGGGAAAAAAAAACACAAAGAGAAGCAAATTCCCACCAAAACCCAGAAGAAAATGAATCGAAAACACAAAGAAATCGTTTGTCTTGCTAGTAACCCAAAAATACCGCAATAAAAACCGCTTGTTTTTGCTAATTAAGGAAATAAAACAGCTAAAAGAGCACCCACTTACAGCTTTTGAAACAGCACCCAAAGACCTAATTAAAAAGCAGATTCAGAAAACAAAAGCAACGTGAATGAACCTTTAATTCTCTGTGGATCAGCAGAATATGAAAGCGAACCGAACCTTGGCACCTAGCTAGCTCTGTTTATTGCTTTCCAAATGAGAGTAGATGTAACCTATGAGAGGGAAAAAAAAAACAGCTGCTTCGTGTGAGCTGGAGAGTAGTAGAATGTTCGTCGTTTTGGAAATCAGTGCATTACATGCGTATTATATTTGCTTCTGTCGATTTTTAGTGTAAAATATATATATACATATGTATGTATATGTATTTGATCCAAATACCACCGTGAACTCAGATTATGACTGACTGATCGGTTATCAATAAGATCTACTCACAAGTGACAGCCCTCCGTTTGTCTAATATGTGCGTGAATTGTCGGGATTGCCCTCTTTGGGCTCCGTTCAGGCGTTCACTCGTCAAGAAATTAGTACAGAAAAAGTATTATTGAGAAATTCAAAAACGATATTTATATAACAATTCAAACACAATATTAAACACAATCTCTCACATACATGTGGGCTTCACATACATACTGTTATGTGTGGACCTACATGTATATAAAAGATTGTATAAATTGTTGTGTGAGTAGCATTGTTGTTGAGAAATTATAGCGAAGGGATAAAATGATACACCCTGAATTTCGTTTATTCGTATTTTACGGTATCTGTTAAGAGCATGAGGCTCATGTCTAGATGCAGCAGAAAATTATCTTATTTTGACTTTAATTTGTTCATCTTTCTTTAAGGGTTGTGGTTAGATTTTTTATTTTACGTTGTTTTGGATGTAATTCATTTGTAAGTGCCGGATGGCTCTCTTGAATGGAATGGGAATTTTTACCATGATAAAAAAAGAGTCATGTAACTAAGCATAGTATTCGTAGTCCTATTACACATAATCCCGTCTATTGTTTTATAGGCTATCGAAGGCTTATTAACATCATTTGTAATTTTACCATTTAAAATCCTCTATAGTAACAACTGGGGTAGCTCTACTCAGTTAGCCACTATTGTACACTTTCATAGTTGAATGTGTGATGGAAATATCCGATGATCCGTGGTAAAAAAAAGTAAAGTCGCCCAACCCATCATCTTAAATAAAATTAAAAAAATCTAGTTAAATCTTGCAAAAGTTATAAACTTCAGCTAACTAGTCATGTGGCTGGAAATCACCTGCATTTTGTAATGTTGTTAATTAACTGGAATTGTATTTTTCTTTCTTCTACATCATTTCAACTTTTGAAAATATGGGCATTTAGAATAGAATACAAAGAGAATGCTGTACTTTCACAGTAGTAATCAAAGTAGATGGTATAATTGTTTGGCCGGGGAAGTGATTTGCACACTCCCCTTTTCAATAATTCACACTCCATTTGCTGTCTTTATCTACTTGAATTTACTAGCATGTTGCAATTTTTTAATACACTTCTTTACACATCCAAAGACAACATTGTAAATTCGTGTGGATAAAAACAAAAAAAAAAGTGTAGATTGTAAAATGGAGAGGAAAATTGATGCTTATAGGAATTGAATCCTGCCCATGTGCCAAAAAAAAAAGATCGTAAAAATGGAGAGTGAAAATCATTTTCCAATTATTTAAAGTAACTTTAAAAAGTAGCAGCTTGTTGGAACCGAGAAACAATTAAAATCTTTGAATACCTATTTCAACTTTGATTACTGTACATGCTTTTACCCATGTATGTCCTTCCGTATTAGAAGATACTTCGCCATGGATAAACTAAACATAGCAAAATAAACAAATCAATAAAACATTGATTTGTTTTATACTATCTATGAACTAATCATTTCAAGGCCTTGGAGTGATCCATACCCTTATTATTGTCGGACTCAGGGGGCTGCTCTCCCCCTTGGGGCGAGCAGCGTGCTGCTGCCCCATTTTTCGGGCCCATTCCGGTCTCGCTCCGATGATCCGAATCATTCATTTTGTAGAGCTCGTCGAGTAGAACAACTATGCAAAAAATCAACTTAATTGAATATCATTAAGTGCCTGATCGGAGCCTTTTTACTTTGAAAAGAATGGATCCGAAACACTGGATCAAATCCATTATAACCATGGACCAAGAGTTATATAGGCTCCGATCAGGCACTTAATGATATCCAATTAAGCTGATTTTTTGCATAGTTGTTCTACTCGACGAGCTCTACAAAGTGAACGATTCGGATTATCGGAGCGAGACCGGGGTGGGCCCCAAAAACGGGGGAGCAGCACGCTGCTGTCCCCTTGGGGACAGCAGCCCCCCTGAGTCCATTATTGTCTAATTGATGGGATTTCTTGCTTGTTGGAATTAAGTTATCTAGGTGCATCTTGGTCTCCTTGATTTAGAGGTAATGCCCTTGAGTGAAGGTGGACTTTGGGTATATACAATAATAAAACTTTATTATATGTACTCTGAGCTTGCTTACGCACACCTCTTCTAATTCTAGGGGTCTAATCCCGTTACCCACTAAGCAGTGAGCCTAATTAAAGCTGAAGCACAGCTCCTTATGGACTGCCTCCAAATGAGTTGATAACACCAGGGAGGTTCCAAACGTAAGAATTTAAAAGTGAATAAACCTCTAAGTCTTAGACCTTAATCACCAGATCAATCCTTAGGATTTGGTATGCATTACGTTTTAGTATGCAATGAGACACCCCAAATGAATTTACTTCACAAATTTAGAGCTCACCCTCCCATACTTCCCCTAACTTGTAGGTTCAACTTGTGGCCGAGAATTTTTTTTTTTTGAGGCCACTAGAAGTTTTGGGGCCTTAAATTTTGAGCTTTGAAATTAGTCAAGTTGTGCATATGTACACACTTGTATGAGTATCACTTATCGAAACCAATCATACAGTGACATTTCGTTTCTTTCTTCCTTTTTTTTTTTTTTTTTCGTGAAAAGGCAGTATTCTATTTTGTTTTGCTATATAACTCTCTTCAAAACGCATGTTTGCCTGTTGACTTGTGAATTGAGAAAAATAATACGCCACTAGAGATTGAAATTTTCACTCTTTAGGAAAAAAACGGAGAAAGGCAATTTTCAAAAATAAATAAATACTCCTTGTATTGACTAATTCGATGTTACTAAGGCCCCGTTTTCGAAAGCGAAATAAGAACTTACGGAGTATTTTTTAAGAAGGAAATTTCAATCTCAAAAATCATGTGCTTACGTAAATAATTTTTCTATCAATATAAATCTTATTTGATAGATCTCATTGAGATCTTTTATACGATGAAAAAAAAATTGAAATTTTATTTTTTATTTACATTATTTTTAAATTTAAAATTTTAAAATAAGTATTTATTTTTTAAAAAGACATTCTAGAACGGAGCCTAATAATCATATCAATCCACTAAATGTTTGGTTTTCCTTTCTTAATTAAACAGCATTAGAATACGACAGTCCAAAAAACACTAGGCAACTAACACTGCTACGTGTATTTTTAACGTTTTCTAAATCCTAATTATCGTAACGTAAGAGAATTCGATGTTGTACCATCTTCAACTCTCTTCCTGCAATCCCAAGTTTTTCGAGAAAAGTTCTCATTCTTCTTCAATATCATGATTGGATCGACCAGGTTCGCAAATGGCTATAGTGACGTGCTACTCTACACAAATATCACTCATCCGAAGTTTTTCGAGAAAATGTCTCATTCTTTACGGCGGAGTGCAATCTCACCCGTCCGTTTCGGCAATCAACAGTTGAGATACGTTCTTAAACTATTACCTATAATAAATATTTCATACCATTAATAGTTTGTATTCAATTTGAATCGTCCAAAACAGTTTTGAATACCCAAATTAAAATTGGCCTCTGTAAACTTTATTTACGGAAGACCCCGTTAAAAAGTTTTTTTCTCGTACTAAAAATGCTCCACCAAGACATGTTTGTCAATGCAGTCCAACAATAATAACCTTGGGTAATATAGATGCTTGGAGAAAAGAAAGAAAAAAAAAGACCATCTCAAGTCTAAAGCTAATGGAAAAGGTGTAACTAGTGGAGTAGTATGAAAAATTGTGGCACCATGTCAACATCGTATCGTCACTTCATTCCTAATCCGCCGCACTTATCCGAAAACAGATTTTTTTTTTTTAGACGAGAAAAAACTGGTATTGTGATTCGTTACCTAACTCGGTCTCGAATCCCACCCCGAGTACACAAACGACCACACGTGAATAAATCGATGACACCACGTTAACGTGCCACGTTGGTTCACCATTACATGCACAAGATATAGGGCTAACATTTTAAAACTGAAAAAATCGGACCAGACCTAATAAACTAGAACTGACCGGGAGGGTTTTTTTTTTTTTTTCCCCTTTTTTGTAAATTTGGTTCAGTTTACGGCTTGGAGTTTTTCAAAAATTTTAAACCGGTTTGGATAAACCGAATAAATCCGGACCGGATTAGTTTCAACCGGTTTCGATTTCTTACTTCTCCAAACCGAATAATCAATTCGGTCAAAAAATGACCAAACGGACCCGTGTCAAATTGGGGTTTCCTGTAGTGCACAACTGCACTACAGATCTGTAATGCGGTTGATCTAGTCGTCTATTTCGATACCGATGGCTCAAATTTAATCCTTTTAATTGGAGTCATCCATTATGAAAATGAATTGCCGAATCGGCTACATTATAACTCTGTAAGGCGGGCTTTCCTACAGAATCTCCGATCCCAACCCTAGCAAGATACTAATACTAGCTCAAGGGGGGAGGTGGCATGTGCCGTCATTCTAACTACCAAATGAATGCAGGAGTAAGTGCAGCGATACAGGTGTCCATGTTTGGTAGGGTGGACACGTGAACAGGAAAAGCCAGCCCGCGTCCTTAGCCAATCCAACCGTATCCAGCTGGCTTTCCAACTATGCTCCTCACTCACTCTCAGTAGTCACGCCACAACCGTTTCTACGTTGCCCTTTTTAGGTATGTGTCTGTTGAAAACCTTCCATGTGGGCAACCTCACGTGATCTGGTCCCCTGAGGCAAGGCCCCCTCATTGACATGGAAAAGGAAAAATTATTGACGCGGTCTTAGAACACTGTCACATGGTGTCTGCCTTGTTCGGTTCATGATTTGAAAAATTTTGGATTTTGCTTTTGGTTTTTTGAGATACTGGGTGGAGAGAGAAATTAGGATAATAATTAGAGGTATGAGTAACGAGTGAAGAGAGATAAAGAGAGAAATAAAAGTAATGATTGGAGATATGGATAATAAGTGGAAAGAGAAATGAAAATAACGATTGAAAATATAAATAATGAGTATTTTTTTAGTTGGAATTTTTTTCCCAAATTTGAATCCAAACAAGACATTAATATCTTTATCTACCACACATTATCGTAAGTGAGTGGTGAAAAGAGAAATATTCAGTGCTTCTGGGCCACTGCCACATGGTGCTCCAGGCCCTTCTCCACGGCACATTTGCATGAGGTCCATACAATTTCTCTTTAATCCAACCACACATTTGTGTGAGATCCATATATGTTCTTTTTGATCCAACAATATGCAGTGAAGAAAGGGCCTATGACACTACGTGAGTGTCCCAGAGGCTTAGAATAAATTTTCGTACAAATAAAGATGTTGGGACGTGGCCACCGAACAATTACTCGAGAAAAAGACACGGACTTGCTTTCGTACAAATTTTTCTATTTTAACTAATAGGAAGGAAGATAATTTTCACCTTTAGGGTGAACAAAACTCAACGCAACTGAACAAAGCCAATCGTGGTCCTTACTTGCTTAAAGTACACTCTATTAGGCCCAGGCGGCCCAAAATGAAGTACTATCAGTATATTCAGTCCAATAGAGTGGGGGCCTTTTCCGGGCCTACATTCACAAATAAACTTTTTTTTTTAATATATATATATAATAAAAAGGGAGCCACATTCACAAATAAACATTAATTATTTCACAAATAAACTTACTTTCGCATCAACATTAATTATTTCAAAAGTTTTTGTGGATTGGATTTCTATTAATGTAATTTTGAATCACATTTTCTCTTTACAAAAATAGATGGAATTAGTGTACTGGATCAAAACCTATATCTCTTACGATTACGTATTTTTATCATCTATCAGACCTACAGAATTAGTTGGCACCATGTGAACCCATCCAGGTCTATTTTGACGATTCTAATCATTCATCTTGTTAAGCTACCCAAAAAGATCGAGTATGAGGGGAGAAAAAGAAACAAAGAAGCCGAGCGCGAAGCTTCCTCTTGACAAAAAGATACCCCCAAGGCACGTACTTTGCCATGAGGTATGAAAAACCGTTAGCCAAGCACGCTTGCCTTGCAGTAAAGCAATGCTCCCTCTCACAAAAAGTGTAAAACCCTCGCACTTACAAGTGGTCACACACCAATGCGAAGAGAGGAGCATTGCTCCTGAAGAACCAAATAAATTTTCCCCCTCCGGTGGATTCTCCTGTGAATTGATTTTCTACTAGAATAACTCAAGTAATTCCGTGCTCCAGGTAGGGCTATAAATGAGCTGAGCAACTCGGCTCGACAAGGGCTCAGTTCGGCTTCAAAGGATTATTTAGCGAGAGCGAGCTCGAGCTCGATTTTGCGGCTCGTTTGATAAATGAGCCGAGCTCGAACCAAGCAGGACTCAGCTCGAAATATATAAGTTTGGCTTGGCTCGAACATGCCGACTCAGCTCGTTTAGCCAATTTTTCAATATTAAGACTGAAAAGTTGATGAATTCAAGCCAAGCTCGAGCTCTGTAAATGCTTGTCGAGCCGAGCTTTTCCGAGCTTGAGCCAGACGAATTTTGATTGAGCCGAGCTTGAACCTGCCAATATTCGGTTTGGCTCGGCTCATTTACACCCCTAGCTTCAGGAACAATTCTCCTCCTCATCTCCCAGAGAGGTAATAGATCAAGTCGTAGAGAAATGCTGGTAACAAACCCACAGTGCCCTACCGACAACAAATCACAATCAACTTTGCCGTTCAAAAAAGAAATCACGATCAACTTTAGAGCTGTCAAAGAATGGTTCAAATGTTTTCATGTCATAACTGGAAAAGCAGCCGGTAAATTGGAACCGAAATGTTGCTAATGGTCCTTCCCTAGATGCAACTAATGGCTAAAGAAAAGCCAGAAACAGGTCATAAGTTCTACAGCATCAGTTAAGCCAAGATAAGGAGTTCATTTCTTGTTGATTACTGCCGTTGTTGTATGCTTGGGTGCTCTGGTTAAGAGGACTTCCGGGGCCACCCGAGGAATCACTCATGGTTCCCCACGATATTGGGCTTCCAGCAGCTGATGCTCCAGGAACTACGTTTGGTGGAGCAGTTGAAGGACCAGCTTCGGTTGGCGATTTGAAATCCTCCTGGCCTGCTTGGGTTGGCAATTTGAAATCCTCCCGGACTGCTTGAGTCGGCGATATGAAATCCTCCTGGCCGGAAATCAAATAGCCCAAGACCACCTGCAACAGAACCAAGATGTGACCAAGGCATTGAATAAATGTGCACTAGAACCACTCTGTGTAGTGCATATATTTAGTACCGTATTTGAATCTAAGGATTTTGTGAAAGGATTTATCGAGGGAACAGGGAAGGTATGGGAGATGGGCCTTTAGTCTGCCGGGAAATCCCCAAGATTTTCTTTTCCCTCCCCATATTACGTGTAAAGTTACTGCGATGGGATGCAACTAAATCAAACCTTACTGGTGGGACGCAAATATTTGAAACTTTACTGGTAGTTAAAGAGTGTTTGTTTGAGGATACACTCAAATTTGAGGCCAAAGAAGATAAACGGTCACCAGGAGCTCGATTTAAATTTGGAGAAATCAGTAAGCACTAAGATGAGATAGAAACTAGAGCAAATATAACAACATAGCTATCAGAAATTAAGGAACCAAGGTCAAGGACCGTTATCTTAGTGCTTATGTAACAGAACATAACTTCTTTTTTTGAACAGCTAACAGAACATAACTGAATCCGTGATATTTCATACGTCTGGAGTGAACATCTAAAATTGGTAAAACCCAAATGAGGTCCTCACATCGCAAAAAGCATCTCATTGGAACACACAAGTTTTGAAGCAAAATAAAAATCTCCACGATGAAAAGACTGAAAGAAAAGGTGAGGTTTTCATGGAATTAAAAGAAGCAAGCATGTTTCTGCTAACAAAAGAAATTTGCTATTGGGAGAGAATCAGCTCAGGGAGAGGAGAGAAAAGTTCCTCAGTTGCAGAATTTCAATGGCGGGATACATATAGAAGTAACGAATATCCAAGAATTTTCTAAAACAGTAGCATCTTCATAATACCTCACTGGACCCTGAAGAAAATGATTCAAGCTGGGAGATGAGTTGAATCCTAAAAAAAGAGAGAAATAAACTTGCAATTGAAAGTCAAATATACCTGCACAGGACTAGCTGCAATTAGAACCCCTGCCACACTGCCACCAAAAATACGACCGTCAGGCCCAGCTAACGTCACACTTAACCCACCGGTTCTGCTGCGCTGAACACCAGTCTCTACGAGCATGTCAGGGTTGGAAAGACGGAGGATGTCATAGCGTCCCTGCAAAAGCAGTCTGCATGAGCATCTCTGGTGATTTGAGATTTCAAATAATTATACACAGTAACACAGGCAAAAAAAGAGTCACTTTTTAGGACGGGAACTTGATTTAATGGACTTCAAAGGAAAGAATGTCCCATCCACAACATTTGAAACAAAGATGGACCCATACTTATAGGATTATCATATCCATTTTCCACACGAAACTGCAAACTCTGCCGGATGATCCTTGTAAACCAACGGTGCAAGCTATCTACATGTGGATTTAATATTTGCTAGGGTTATGGTGATACGTCCTTTCTAACTTATTGTCAAAGCTAATCTGCCCTCATGTACTACTTGTATACCAAGAAAGATGCATATGCTCGTCCAAAAAGCTCTTTTACGAACTTTGGCTTTCCGATTCCATTTTCTTTTCTATTCTCCAGCTCCCTTACTTGACATCTACAACTACATCATAATGCATCATGGACCTAAAAAGTAAATAAAACTTTTATTCCGTGCCATAGCTTCGTATATTTAGGAAGATTGGCTAGTGTAGTAGAAAGACTATCTCGAAATACAAAACCATAATCCCATGCAGTTCATCATTGATAAGCACACAGGTAACATAGATAGAAGCATCAGACTATCACCTCATATGTTACTACGGCTCCACCAGATGTTGACGCATGACGAAGTGTTACTTTGGATACGGTACCATTTGCTGACAGAACGCAAAGACCTCTCGTACCATTTTCAGAAAACGACATTATTCTTGTGGATATATCCTGAGAAGCAGAAAAAGTAAATGCTAAATTAGAGAGTTGACATATCATAATAAAAAATTACAATGCAATTAACAAATAAATCAACCAGTACTTAATTCTTAAGTTTCACACACAAAAACCTCCTTAACAAGGAAAACATTATCTGACATCAAAGTATATAATAGCACGTCATGAATGCAAACCCATTGCTTTATGGTGATGCCAAGTGAAGCTAATTCCATGGATCAGCACTTAAAGTTAACTCACGTGTAGCATCAGGAATAATTACAGTTTGCACTACCAACAGATGGTCAATGATGATATATCAGAGTATACAGAATCTCCACATGCCCTCTAAATACACAACAATGAGCGTGCAAGCATAAAGGACTCAATTTTCTGAAGCGTTTAAAGGTGTAATTATATCATCAATGTGACATCATACCTAAATGGAATTACATATCTTCAGGTTAATGCTATGACCTCACCTCTAAACGAAACCCTAATCTGTACAGCCGTAATGTTGCACAACTCTATACAGGAGTATCATCCCTCTAAAGTCTGCTTCAATTTACTTTCTTGCCTCGTCAACAATTATACTTTGAGCGTGACAAATGACAATAATCTCAAACAAAAAAGTTGCCAGATAAGCAGAACTACGGGGATGAGAAGAATAAGTTCTGCCTAATTGCATATTCCATCCACGGAATTCATCCTTCAGTTTTTCACACAAGGCATATTATTCTGGCCCATAGTTGTTAGAATCATATTATTCATGTACGATTCGATACGATTTAGTGGGCCATGACCATCAATAAGAATAGGTTGCATGAATCGGAAATAAATGTGATCGTGGGTGAATTGGTGAATCTTTAGATTCAGTGAATTCGGTGTTTGGCTCTTTTATTTAATTTATTTTGTTGGAAAAGGGTATAAACAAATGGTGTAGGACAATAAAGGTAGTGTAGGGTTATTGTATTGAATATTGAATGGAAGGTTTAGGGATAGGGCTTAACAAAATAGGAGAAAAACAACCAAAATAGGGCTGTCCTGGTGTTGTGAATTGTACCTGCGACTGATTGCATCACAGAAAACAAGAATGAAAGAGAAAAAATAAGAAGAAAGCTCTAGGAATCAATCTTAGAGGGTTTAGGCATCATAGGGTTTGATTGCATCACACAAACCATAAAGGAGGCATCAAAAGCTCTAAAATTTCTCATAATATTCTACTCTATAAAACTAGAAGCATGACATTTCATAATAGGCTTGGGGTTGGGGACTTTCTAAACCAACAAAAACTATGGAAAAGGAAACTGCTAATACCTTAGATTTCCAAACCTATATGATACTGAAGATGACTCATAATTATAAACCAACAGTCTTGCTAACCTCTGCCAACTAGGCGGAGGATAATATGCCAACAATTTCAAACAAGTTCGGACATCAATATATAGCTCGTGGATATTAATACGCTTTCACAAATATCACTAAACTTATCTCGGATATCAATGCACCTTTTACCTATTATCCTCCACCCTTAGGGCGGAGGTTAGCATTTTCCATAAACCAAATAAATTTGACACCCAAGACCGTCACCCATGGGCGACCGCCGCGACCCCTATGGCCCCGTTTTACAATTTTAGAAATACATGAATATCCTTTGACTATAAATATGACCAGCATCATACTCTCTTTTTTTTGGAATCACCAATGACTAGCATCATACTTAACCTATAATGAGCATAACCAAGACTCTACAAGAACTAGAGACATCCTATACATTAATCCAATTGATCCCAAATAATTTGGCTTGCAACTAAGCAATTTCCAAATGCGAATACTTCCTTTATCTTGTTCTTTCTAGCACCCTATACGGGCATCGTTCCACCTTGTCGGACAAGTATGAGAAACCATGAACTTTTCAATTGCATCCATGGCTTCGTATGAAACGCTTCAAAGTTGATGTTGCTCTTTCATCTTCATTCATTGGAGATAACAAGGAAAACAATGAGATCTTTTCAATTGCAACGTTGAACTTTTCCAAAACGACAAATTCAGCAGGAGAAAACACATCCTAGAATTGTTTCAAGTCTTGGGCTGAAAAAAATTTCCCATTCATTCCAATTCTTTTTTCATATGCACTGCAATGTTCATGCTTGATGCTCCCGCTCATATTGATAATCAAGGATTCCATATTTTGACCCCCTTCCTTAACTAGAATGTCAACATGCAATGCACTCTTTCCGTGTTGAATAATATCTGGAGTCGATATCGCTATGGGTCCTTTACACACGCTCATTTTGGTATGATATGGGGGAAGGTCAAGCAGTTGAGACTCTTGTATAGGATCTGTAGCGTGCTTGGTAATATGCATGGGTGGGGAATCATTAGATAGCTTTGTTGGTACCACATCTCTCAGCAACTTTCCAAGTTCCAAAGGGTCAACCTGCCAAACCACATAAAGTGGTTTATCGACCATTGAAGATCATATTTGGATCAGCAGCTGGTTCTTCACTTCTCAGCATAAGAACCTACATGTTCTATAGCTCCAACTCCAGCCTCTTCCATAACAGTATGGTGAGCCACGCGTGGTGCTTTTACAACATAAATAAAGCATTTTCTACCGAAATAGTCTGGTGATTCATCATCTCGCTTCTGTTGGTCAACTTTGCTTTCCCTGATCCTAAACCAACAAAGACTATGGAAAAGGAAACCACTAATTTCTTAGATTTCCAAAACCTATATGAGGAATCACAATTATACACCAAACAAATGACTTGACGCCCAAGACGGTCACCCATGGGCGACCCCTACGGCCCATGTTTCATAATTTTAGAACAAATATACCCTTGGACAATAAATTTGACCGGCAGCATACTTAACCTATAATAAGCACAACCCAGACTCTATTAGAACTAGAGACATCCCCATACATTAATGATTAATCCAACTGATCCCAAAAGAGTATGGCTTGAAACCATGTAATTTCCAAATGTGAAAACTTCCTTGATCTTGTTCTTTCTTGCTCCCTTTATTGACTGCATCAACTAACTTTTTAAGGCCATAGGAAACAAGATGATATACAATGATCCTAAAGACCTTCAAAAAGGTTTGTTTGAACTTTCAAGTTTTTAAACTCTTTTCCACAAATAGGGCCATGTTAGAATTCGCGAATCCACATCTCTCGAAAGTTGCAATTGAAGCAAATGTCTTACCGAAAGACATGATTATCAACTGTTTAAAACAAATTTTTAAATGATTAAGGCATAGAACTTTTATTTACGTATTTTCTCATCCAAATGCATAAATAGCTTTTTCCACGTATCTTAAAAAACATGACCGAATCGCAGCAATTCACGATTCGGTACAGGACCATTTTGAGATTCGAAATTCATGATTTGACAACCTTGTTCTGGTCACATTTACTTATCACAGCACAACAAATTCGTGAAGCAATAAAATCATGCACATGGATGAGCGTATGCAAATTTCGGACACTTGAAGCATTAAAAAACATGTATTGACATTGAAATCGAAATGAAAAAAAGCATAACTGAATCCTTACATGTGTAACAGCTCTTGGCCAAGTCACAAATATCGGACCTACCTATGTATAAACGGCTAGGAGTTTGCACCATAAATGGTGTAGATCATTGGAATTTCTTACTTGTTACGGAGAGAATGATAAATCATCATCGCAACTACAAGGCTAATAATGAAACTGAATAACAAAATAACTGGAACAAAGCTTGTTTAGGAATATACTGTAACAAATCAAGGGGCAGACAAGTCTGGAACTTCTCATGAATAACTACTTCCAAAGCAATAAAAGCAACGACAACACCGTCATTCAACTGCCGTTTGGTTTTTCATGCATGAATATTATTCTGTTGATGCGAAAACACAAACCTCCTCATTCAAGAATCAAAAGAACAAATTAGTCTTGGGACTACTTCCATGATTATCAACTACTTTTCCACTGATCTTTAAACCAAATTCTACTAGTATGAAACAGGAATATTGCAGAAAAGTAAAGAGGAATATTATAGGATTGATGACCACCTCTCCAGCTTGTACTATTATGACATGTGGCGTAAACCCAAGTCCTGCTGACCCTGAAAATTAATATTTATCAGAACTCCAGAAATGCTAATAGTCTGATATAAGCAATTGCTTTAAATAAAAACAACATGCAAATTGAACATATCATTGCAATTAAAACTTACATGCACTAAAACAAAATGTGGGAACAAATACTACAAGACTTTAGAGCACCTGGCCTAAGAAAAATAAAAAATAAAAAAAAAGTTCTGGCTGAGGATGAATTCCTGTTTTCATACCAAACAAAATTGATCAACATAGCTGAAAAAGACAGGCACGCGACAAATTCTAATATTTTGAGATCATTCTTTCCCCAGCAAGGAATGGGAAATTGTTTTGTTTCGTTAAATAAGACGGTTCACTATCATGCGGCATGCAGCATGTAGCTAATCATAAACACCAGTCCTAGAGCACAAATAAACCAAAATCCCCCTTTTCCACTCCTTCCTCCCAGAAATGAAAAATAAATGGATAAACAAATACAAGTACCCTTATTCCATAATTTCCCGGACCCAAACAGTATTAAAGAATACTGATTCTCGAAAACGACATAAGAAATACTATCCAAACTTGCAACTAATATAAAAAGCAAAAGCACCTGACAAAAAGGTCCAATAAGATAGTAGTAACAATTAAAAAAGAGTTGATTTTCACACTCTTTCTTCTACCATCCCAGAACATTCCTTTTTGTTTTCTTGAATGTTTCTCATTCCTTTGAATTCGAGAAAGAGAAAGAACCTAGAACCCTGTTTTACTTATTTGGATAATAACAAAGACGTAAGACATGATGACAACTTATGTTCTGAGTAGTCCATTTTCTTTCTCACCAACTACATCCATTAAAATCCTTTCTTTTGTCTCCTCTCTACTAAGCCGGTGAGGAGGGATGAGACAAGAAAGGAGAAGAGTCAATAAAAAAAATACATTTTTTGTACTTTTCTCTCCATTTCTCACCAAAATACTCCATCCGAGCAAGTGATATGGCAAGAAACCATAACGCTTTCTTTTCTTTTCTTATGAAATCCCACGATCCAAAGGGACTTTAATTTTTTTGATAACTCACTTGTGTAGGCCAATTTTTGCGCACATCAACTACATGTCCACTTGTGAAGGTCTCCATTAAAGCCAGATATGAACTGGCCCAAAGGAGTTGATAGCATCAAACCTCATAGCTTAGGAGAGCAAACCCAAAGCCCCAAGTCTTGACCAATAGGTCAAGGCTTTGGCGTAAAGGGGCTTTAATTCATTGTTCTTAAAATAAAAAGAAAAAGAAAAAAACCACGACTCATCACCCATGTAACAGAATAGTATATGGATATCTCTGCATAAATAGAGACCCACCCATGTCAGCAACTTGTTCCTGTTTCCGTCCCTTGGCACCCTTCGGCCTTCCCATTGCCTTCTTCCCAGCAGAAGAAGACCCCATGATAGCCGGAGACGACAACCCACTCGCCTGAAAAACCGCCTCCAGCTGCGCCGCCGCCGCGGCAGCCGAAGGTACACCACCACCCTCCACGGTGCACTTTCTGGGCCTGCCGCGCGTCTTCTTGATCTCTGGAATCCCGCCACTGTCCTCTGCATCCAGGTAGGTCCCACCCCCGCCGCCGCTACTCGGCTGAAATCCCACCTCCGTCTGCGGCGGCAGCGGCAGTGGAGACATCGTAGTACCACCTTCGACTTCGTACTTCCTAGGCCTACCACGCTTCTTCTTGGCCTGCGACGGCGGCACCGAGGGAGACCCCCCGCCCCCGCCTTGAAACGGCGGCGGCGGCGGTATCATGGGGCGGTACACGGCGGCGCCGTCGGTGCTGTAGGCTACGCGCATGTTGGGTTGAAAGCCCGGAATGGTGGTGTTGGGATTTACAACACCGTATGAATCCATAGTCGGAATTGTACTCCGTAAACCTCAGAAAGATTTTTTCAAGAAAACCTTAAAACCCAACCCTAGAAAAGATTTTTCTACAAAACCCGAAACACCTAGCCTAGAAAACCGGAATGAGAATGTTGAATTTGGGATTTTAGGTGAAGAAGAGGGAGGCAGCAAGAACAGGTGGGTGGAACGGGAAACCCTGATTTTACACAGAGGAATAATAAATGGGAAAACACAAAAGGAAAAATTTTGAACTCAGATTATTGAAAGTGCAGGGACCATAAAGACACTCACATATGGACAAACCCTGATTCTACTCAGAGGAATAATAAATGGGAAAACACAAAAGGAAAATTTTTGAACTTCCTGTAGATTATTGACAGAGCTGGCACCATAAAGACAGTCACATATGGACAGTGGGTCCCACATACCAAAAATGATACTCCAACCAAACCAGTTGGGCCCCACAAGTGTGTGCTAGTGTGGATTCCATACAATAGATGAGTATAATTTGAGTAAAACCCACACACTTATGTGTTGTTGAGTGTATATGGTGGGTGGTTTTGTAAAATTAATGTCCACACACCATAAATGATAGGTCCCACAAGCCTTTGGCTCTATACATTGGATATGTGTAATTTGAGTAGAGCCCACACTGGTGTAATGGTGGTGTGGAAGCTGGGGTGTGTTGTAGTATTGTTGCTCTCACACACCGGAGGTTTGTAGCGAGTGGGGGACCCGGAGTACATATAAGTGTATTTGTGTAAGTGTTGTGTTAGAATAATTGCCTTTTTATGGTAGAAAAAAATTAGCCAAACAAACTTAGGGTTTTCTTCTGAGAGCATCCGCAATAGGATTTGGTATATTTGTATGTTAAAATATTTGTTAAAATGTATATTAAGATAAAATGGGTCCCACAAGTGTATGTTAGACATTGATAAGATACATAGAAGTGTGTTAGAATATCCATAATGAGTTTGGCAAATTTGTGTGTTAAAATGTTTGTTAAGATAAAAAATGGGTCCTACAAATGTGTATTAGGAGTAATGGATATTTATATTTTATGGTTGGAGTTTGAATCATAAAGTAGGACCCATTTATTATTTGCTAGCGTAGTTGCCGATTTTGGCATATATACTAGCACACTATAAGCTTTAACACACGTTAACACACAAATTAACACAAATATTGTGGCACAAAAATACATTTTTGTTTACTAAGTCTTAACAAACACAATTAAAATACTAGTTAGTAAACCTATTCTGGATGCTCCGAGATAAAATGACGAGAAGCTTTGGACGTTTATTGGAAGGGTAAACAGGACATTTATCGTGTATAACGTACATTCGCACATGTGTATCCTGAGCATTGTTAGATATAACTAACAATTCCTCTTAATTTTGTGTTTCAGATATTTCCCTATTTTAAGGTATGATTAAACTAGCCGAGTAAAGAATCTTTCTAACAATTTGCTTGATTGATCTCTTATAAAATACTACACTATCTGACATTGGTTTGTCAAACGATTCAATGGCCATAGAATAGAAGATATCATTAGAATTGGTAAGTGCTTGGAGTTTTAGTATAACGCTCGGGCTTGAGTTTCAATGGGAGCTAAATATATTATATAGCTGTCGTAGCACGGATGAGAGCTTGTCTTCGATTCCAACATGAGTGTGGTGGCATTGATGACTATGTAGTGCTAAGGCTAATACTGCCCGACTGATAATGCACAGCAACGTTACTTGGCACCTTTTTCGAAAACTTTAACTAGCAAAACTTTTTGGCATTTTCCGAACGGTTGGGGTGGTTGTAGTGCGGCCGTGCATCAAAACTGCACCGTTTGGTTCCGGTTTTTCATGTACCCAAGACAGTCACTCTCAAGGAAAATGAATTGATATCTTCATGATCCGAACTCACCCAAGCCCCCTCCTCTGTCTACAATCTCAACAGTTGGTTGCGTTTGGCGTCTCTGGATGAGAGAGGCACAAAAGAATCTCGAATTACACGATAGCCAGTTGATCCTTGACCGTTGATGAAGGGACATTATCCTCACGGAAGAGAAGGGCTTCCATTTCTTTGATCACCTCACCCTGGCGTTGGAGATTTATATTCAGCGGGCATGGCATGGCATGTTGGAGAGTCGGGCCTTATCTCTGCTAAGCTCCAATTTGCTTGAGTTTCTAGTATTCCAAGTGAACAAGGCAGACCCCTGCTGCGAAAAGAAAGAATTGTTCTTGATCACATGGGCGCAATCAACATCGGTGATCCACTTAGATTCAAATTTAAACACGCGTGGCACTTTTTTTTTAGAGGATGGCAGTATTGAATAACAATGGGTGAGTGGTCCGATCCAAGAATAGCTTCATGAAACACTTGACTACTTGAGCAAGGGAGAAAATGAAACGAGTCCTCCATTCTACATTAGCCAGAGCTCGATCCAGCCTTGCCCGGATATTATCAATGCCTCGATGCTTGTTAGACCATGTGTAATTGATGAATTGAAACGAATGTTTGCTTTGCCTACAGTATAAAATGATGGCTTTCTAAAGCTCGAGTGTGGCAAGATGTAGCAGAAAGATGCGAGAGGCAGAGAGAACTCGGGTGGGCTTCCTTTCGATTATGGATGCTAGTGAATGAATCCTCGAATAGGATGGCAAGTGAATTAATCCTCGAATAATTCTTAGGAGAACTTGAAGGCATGTTTCTGATATTCTTTACCAACCTTGAATTGCTCTTCGGAGGACTGCTTATTTGGCAAGAAATCAAATCAGGTGGCCTTCTTCAGAACTTTGAAAAACTCTGGAAATTTGATTAGACTTCGAGTAGTGCTAATAAACAAACCAAACAACTAGAGTTCGACTCATATTCAGATCGGTAAGTTACCGGTACACAAAGAACTTATTGTTTGCTATAAGTGGTCAGAAGCAAGGGGAACCCTCTCCTTCAACTGTAGAGTAACATATGACATGCATAACATTCCTCTCCCTTCGTATATTTGTCAAGGAATTCACGATCGCAAAAGAGTTACACCAGTGCTAATCTAAAACCAGACCAATCTAGCCATGGAAATGTGGAGCTTTGGCAGAAAATCGTCACAAAATACAAAAAACAAATAAGATCGCAAAAGAGTTACACCAGTGCTAATCTAAAACCAGACCAATCTAGCCATGGAAATGTGGAGCTTTGGCAGAAAATCGTCACAAAATACAAAAAACAAATAAG
>BPLS01000641.1:510568-574630 GCA_019656275.1 Rhododendron kiyosumense
GTTAACGCATCCAAGTTCTCCAAACATTCGATTAAGAATCTCAAAAGTATATAGAAAATGCGTACAAATCCAGCAATTTACAATCCATCCTACACTTGCATTCTGTTCAATGGGCAAGACCAAGAATGACCGATAACTATCCTAGAGAAGTTACCATCAAACAGTTCTATAGAGCCCAGAGGACTGCTTACTCAATAACCGGACCTAGAGACTAGTATAAACAGTCATTCTTTACAAATCGCAATCCGATAGCAAGTAATGTTCTGTTGGGGATGCAGACAACTTTCAGCAACAGAGTTCAGTAACAAAGGTTCGTGACCAGCGCGGAGAGTTCCGCGATAGGCAGGCACGCAGTCAGGCTCGCGGCAGGTAGCGCGCGACAGACATGCTCGCGACCGAGACGGGTCGTGGGCCGCGGCCCAAGTTGGTTGGACGGGTCCAGCTATCACTTAGGGTTTGCCTATAAATATAAGTTGCTGTATTCATTATTTTTTGAGCAGTTTGCTAGAGAGTCTGTACAGAGAGAAAATTTCTAGAGGGTTTCTAGTGAGAGAGAGAGTGCAAGAGAAAATTTTTCTCAGAGAGGAAGGAGAAGACTTGTAATCTTTCGTTTTCTTTCGTTCATAGTGGACTGGTGTGGCTCCCGGGGACGTAGGCAAGTTGCCGAACCTCGTATATCTGTGTGTTCTGTTTTTCTGTTCCTCTTTCTCTTCCTTTTCTCTGGTTTGTTTTCTGTGACAATAGTATCCCAAGATCCTGTGTGTGTTTTGTTCGTTGCGAGTCTGAGCGCGAGGCTCCGATTTCCCCAACATGTTCAGGGTCTAATGCCCATGCACCCTGCAACAACAAGAACAACGATAACCAAAATTAAATCCAATGGGACTACCAGTAATACTAATTTGGACATGTACTTCCTAATCACGAATCGGAACAAACTGCAGGACAAACACGAGTAACATGTTTCTAGAATGAGTCGACAATATTACACCGAGCTGCCATGCTAAGGAACTGGACGGTGGGATCAGTTCCCCAATTAGTTGGTCATTGAACCGGATACCAAGTTAGATTTAAAAAAAGGCAGACTTGCAAGATTTGCAGGACTAAAGTTTTGCCAACAAGCTTCTGGTATTTCCAGTATAAACAAGAACCTCACATTTCTATGAAACCAAGACCTGTATTGAAGAGGAACATCAACAGTGTTCAGAATAGATTGAGCCTAGTCTCTTAAGGCCATATCGATTTTACATGGCCTTCCTCTGCTGTTATGTCTGAAAACTTTAGCCATGTCAAAAACTATTATATCTGCAACATATTGAATAACAATGCTGAGCAAAAACAAAATATAGAATTGAATATCAACATAGGCCATGTAACATGTAAAAGGTTCCAAATTTATGAAAAGAGAAATTGAAAATTCCTTTTTTGCTATTTAAATATTCAATCAAGCGAAATAATAGGAATCGAAAAATAATAAACGATGAACACAAAATATACGTGGAAAACCCCTTAAATGGATAAAAACCACGAGACGGAAATCATGCACTATAACTCATTGTACAGTTACAAACAAATATATACTTACAACCTAGAATCGCTCTCGGTTGACCAAGGTTGATTGCCGAATTACTCGTTCACCGCACCCAGTACTTGACCGCCGCTGCCTTGAATCGTTCAAGCCTTCCGAGATACTTCCAGAATCCACCGGAAAAACAAATCACTCAATAGAACAAAGTTTGAAAATAGCTCATGGAGTTATTCTGAAAGTCTAATAATCAACAAATCATATGTTTACTCCAAGAGACAAACTAAAATCTCCCTTAGGTATTTCTCAGTTTTGGAGCAAGAGAGGAGATGCACTCATATATTCGGTGGCCTCGAAATCCTAAGTGAGTCGCATATATATAGATAGATAAAATCTGTCAAGTTGCTCGAGTACTGGTTAAAGCTTTTCTGAAGTTGCTCGAGCACTGTTTCTAATAATCATTTTCATGATTCTGCACCTTTGATTTCTTGATCCCCTTTCCTTATTAAACTGATATATGCACGAAATTCTCTTGATACAATTCCCTTGATTCCTTCCATTTCCATCTTGCATACAAACGTGATTTCACCATCTCATATTGCCTTGACAATCTTTCCTTTTCCTGATATTGATTTTATTTGATGCCAGTTTTCTAAACAGTCTCTACCACACTTAATTACATAATATTTTTTATTTCCTTCCACATCATAAACAGACACTCTAATAAATAAACTACAACGCGATAAAAGAGGATACAAATCAATGTGTTTTTGTCATGGAATTTGCCAAATAAAAAAGTGGCCTTACTGAAATAAGCAAAACTTGTGTACTTATTAGCTGAATAAGCCAATCATCAGCATTTTTTAGCCAAACCAGACCTAATTTAGGCATGATGAGGCCTAAAGTTTTGCTCTTTTGTTTTTTTTTTTATCCTACCTAAAGTTTTGCTTACTAGCCTCTTTCTTTGGTGATGTCCAAATTTTGTCGACTATTTTGAGTCTCACAATAGGACTGGCGCAAGAACGAGTTGTCGTTACACCGATGATACATATATCAGAATAAGTTGTCGTGGAATCGGCGCATGATTCGACGAAGAGGAATTTCTTGCCGGTATAACTTCTACACGGTCTTTCAAGGGCGGAGTATCCCTCCATTGATTTACCGGCAAGGGATCTCCTTTGTCGAATCGTGCGCCGATTCCACGACAACTTGTTCTAATATACTCCGCATATGCCACCGCAGCAACGACAACTCCTCTTGCGCCAGTCCTCCTATTGTGAGACTCCAAAATTTGTACATCACCAAATTTGGACGTAACCCGGTCAGTGTGTTGGCTCGAGAGAGGGTAAATTTGGAGAGAGAGAGAGAGGAGAGTGGAGGTCTGCAGACGCGAGAAAGTAAAGAAAGGGTACTGCACCCCTGTTGTATTGCTATTGCTATCAGGATCATTGAAAAGACGCCTGTTGCTATTGCTATCAGGATCATTGAAAAGACGAAAACAACCTTACTCTTTTTTAAAATATCACCCAGAAAAAGACAAAATCAAGCCAAAATCTTGGGACACAAACGAAATATTGAAGAAGTCCAAAAATCTATTTAAATAATTCACAAATCGGATGAACAGTACATGGCCCCCACCACCAAAACACACGAGAAGACATTAACGCCCCCAACCATTGCACTGCAGCATCTCCCACCAAGGGGTTCAATTGGAAAATTAATGGCAAAATATGGCCGGCCAAAATTTTGGAAACATGGCTAATCTCCGGTTTTGAACTAATTGCGATAAATTCGAAACGGTATTGGTATCTAACCGGTATTGTATCATATCAGTAAAAAAAATTGTACGGTATTCAAAACCTTGGGTTGAATACTTGGATCCGCTATCCCTAAATTTGATAGGAAAAAAAGTGGATGAGACTCCGTTCTGTTAAGGTTTTTATTTTTTAAATATTTATTTTTTATTTTACAAGACAAGTCATTCTCTCATAATACATCATCTTTAATTCAAAAATAATTAAGTTTTAAATAAGTACTTATTTTAGTTACTAGAACAGGGCTTGAATCAATTAAACACTTACCGATATCGGAATGAGTTGATTGTTTTTTTTGAAAACTCTCACAAACATGTTTTAAACAAATTAAACAGCTACGATTATCAACATGAGGTTTCTATTATTTTGATGTCAAAATATGTGTTAAAGGTTGAATCCCTTAAATGCTCCCCATTTTTAAAACTTGTTAAGTAATTGAAACTGAACTTCTAACAATCTATTGCTCGGTTCGCTTATCAAGCCTACACAGCACATACAATACACATTAATTTGATAGTTTTTTTCTTTTCGAATTGAAAAAAAAATGCCCTAGGACGGGCCTCATTCCGCCAAGGAAAATATATACTTAATTTTCAAATAAGTACTACTTATTTTTTGAATTAGAGTTGATGTATTGTAAAAAAAAAAGGCCTATTTGGTAAAGCAAAAAATAAATACTTAAAAATAAGAACTTTAGCTAAACGGAACCTACGTTGCCAGTTTGCATTCAATTATTGGGGTTGCATTCATTATTAGTATTAATTAATAATTTTTAGAAAGATTCCTGTGAAAACTCTCATAAATGCTTAATTCGTGTCGAGTAGACTCTGTAGTTGTGATTAATTCAGGGAAAATTACCGGCAGGTGGAGCACCAAGCCCTTATTTACCACTTTCATGGTCTACAATTTTGAAACCACAACTACATGGTACAATCAGCCTTAATCATCAATACATGGTAAGCATAACCCTGGTGAAACAATATGGATAATTTTACCATTTCATAACACGACACCGTTCCAAAACTAGAAGGCCCAAAACCCTCTTTCCCCTTTCTTTTCTGCGTTCCAGACAAAGTCATCTCTCTCTCTCTCTCTCTCTCTATGGTTTGGTCTCCATTGGGCGGGAGCACTCGAATTTGCACCTCCCTTCCCCTTACATTTTTCTCTTCCCATTGTTGAAGTTTACGATTAGTTATATGGAGTGGGGAATTTTTGAATTTGGGGTTAGGGTTTTGGAATTTTCAGATTTCAAGAGGGATGAGTGATTTTGGCCATGTACATATGGATTGTGGGTGTAGGAGTGTTAGAAATTGGGGTTTAGATAGAAGATTGGTGTGAAAATAGGTGAAATTTTGTGTGAGACATGATAATTTCGAAATTGGGAGAGAGGGAACCTTATTCTTGAATGTAACCTGCTTTGTCCAAAACCTAACCGTTGAAATAGGTTGATTTACCCCGAGCGTAAGGCTAGGTCGTTGTCAACATAAATACCGGAAAGTCTGGGATCGTACCCACAGAGATAATCTCTATAGCTAATTCGGATTGTAGATGTAAGGTTTTCGGCGTTTAGACGGCCAATTTTTGGTTTTCCTTTACAAGGTGAGAAATACTCTGATGAAAAAGACTAGAAAATGAGTTTTTACTAAATTAAACAAGCGGCAAGGCCTAGAAGCTCTTAACACCCATAACTTAGGCCATCCAACCTTTCTCAATGAAAACACAATTGAATCGCACGGCATAGGCTATCTACTGGAAGATTTAGCTATGAAAATGGTTAGACTTGATATAAAGTTTGAATAACAAGCTAAACACAAGGCGTGACATCGCTCTCGGAACCATGTGAGCTATCACATGATCACCGGAGATTAACAACGCCAAGACTTGAATTCAAACCAAATATCAAGGTCAAGAACTAGAAACATAGTTTGGAAAGCGAGCAAGTTTTTTGGTTCTTTTGGCAAACACGAGATGAGATATAGCTCTCGGAACCATATGAGCTAGCACATGATCACCGTAGATTAACATCGGCAAGTTTTGTTACATAAAAGGCGAACCACGCACATTTCCAAACCAAACCTCAAGTCTTAAGTTGAGAAAGGCAAGATAAACTTAAGTCATATGGCGCTAATCACCTTAACGCCAAGCCTAATCGACTACTCACGCATATTGAAAAGACTAGAAAGCATGTTAAATATTGAAAACATGATTAACCAATAGAAATGGAAATAAACTTAATTTATATGAAGATCCAATAAGTAGCCACAACATTAATAAACGACAAATGAACAAAAGACCAATACGTTAAGGTGTTCTTGAACAAATTAACTAGAAAACTTGAGAAGACTTCAATGGAGTTCTTAAAAGGAAAAAGACTTAAAGCATAATTATCTACTCCTCATACACATAAATGAGAGCCCTATATATACGCAAAGGCTCTCTCTCTCCTCAAAAATATCTCTGAACTTGCCAAAAGTGGCAAGTATTCCATAAATGAAAAGTCCAAAAAGCAGTAAAAATATCTGCAGGAGGCCAATGTTATTGATACCTGTCAAGAAAGGTATCGATAACATCAAACTGAGATTCCCCGTAGCTGCATGGTATTGATAACGTTGGAGTGAGGTATCGCTACCCTTGGGTTTGTACAACTTCTGAACCAAAAAGGAACAAAGGGTTTCAGGTTGAGGCTTCAGCTTCAACAAACAGCTCAGCAACTTCACAGTTTCTCAGTATCTTATTTTTATTCTCTAAAGTTAAGTAAAGACTACATTTTAAACATTTTTTTCACATTTTCTTTACTTTAATTTATTTAATGAAATTAAGAAAATACTCCTCATTTGGAAACAATGGCATTACCAGAATTTCAAGATTCAAATTACTTCAAAATGTCAACCTCCCACTTTTAGTATAAAATGGAAAACTGCACATTTTTCTCGAGAGAAAATGGCTCAAAACATGACCTTATTCTTCAAATAAAACCTTGCAACTTTGTAATTACTCCTAGAAAAATTCAAGGATCAATTACCGCCATTTTTTATCTCGAAAATTGAAACTTTTTCAGAAAGTCATTTTTCCATACTTAAACAGATTTTAAGGGGCTGACAGGATCTTCGGATACTTGGAAGCACTTGAGCCATCCATGGCGTTGAAAAACGCCTTATTTGCACGTTTTACCTGAAAATACTAAAAAGATACCTTACGTGCAATATCGCTATGAAAACTAAATAAATGTAAGATGAAATAACATAAAGTGGGACTAGTCGCACCAAATATCTGCAATAATGGGTGCTCATCATAACCCCTTTAAGATCCTTGGAGAAATTAAAGATCCATGGAGAGATTGGTTGAGATTGAGGGTTTCAGGGGTTATTTTCATGGTTAGGATTGTGAGAGGTGGGAGGATATGGAGGTAAGAGAGAGAGAGGGCCGAAGTTATTAGAAATTGTGTTCATTCAATCGTGCCCTATATGAATCAGTCAACATTGGGTGAGCCAACATTCTCCGAGGTCAACAACCAAGTCAATATTTCAGATCAAAAAAAAAAAAAAAAAACAACCAAGTCAATATTTGAAACAGACTCCATCCACTATAATCTATATATGCTTGGACCCTATTTATTATTCCAATAAACCAAGTCATGTTTTCAGTGAACTATGAAGTGTGAAAAATTGATTGCGCCAACATTCAACATTCTCAAACGACCAAGTTAATATTTGAATCGTCTCGATTGAATATATGTTTGGACCATATGTATTATTGTACCAGACCATATGTATTATTGCACAAGAACAAGTCATGTTTTCTGTCAAATATGAAGTGTGAAAAGCTGGTTAAGCCAACATTCCACATTCTCAAAAGACCCAAGTTAATATTTAAATCAGACTTCATCCAAAATATGTTTGGACCATATATATTATTGCAATAGATCAAGTCATGTTTTAAGTCACCCAACATTCTCTAAGATAAAATTTTATTATTCCACCCGTCTTGTTAAAAAAAAGAAAAAAAGAAAGAATATACCACACAGAAAACTCCCGTAGAAATATGGGAAAAGGTGTTTCCATCGTGCCCTTTAATGGTTCAACAACAACAAACTTGAGTTCAATGGTCCAACAATCGGTTTAGGCTCAATCCCGTCAATTTATTTGCTAAATAAGCTTAAACATAAATAATAGAGTGCAAACAAAATATACAATCGAAACCCATCTTCAACTTGAGCACAAAAATGGATTTTGTCTACAGAAGAGCGAAACAAAACAGAGTTATGTGTGTGTGAGAGATAGAGAGGGGGCGAGAGAGAGAGAGAGAGGGAGGGGGGGGGGGGGCAGGGCAGGTCATGATCGCTGATGTAGAGAGAGGGGGGAGACAAAGGAGAATTGGGGGGCAAAAAGGAGAGAGTGAGGGTTTTAAGTTGTATGTAAACAAGGGTAAAATGGACATTTCAAGCTGGGCACACCATATATTGGTGAATATTGTACCTCTTGCCATGGCAGCGATATTTTTGAAACTGGTCCCCAGGGGTTTGTGATTAAAGCCAGTCCATGCCTCTGTCCGGTCATTCTCCCATTAATTCATGACTGGGCAGATCTACAGCTCCAAACATAGGACTATCTTCACAGTTACCAATTCAAGTTCCCAATCCCTGTGTAGTTTTCAAGTGAATTAACTTATGAGATCATAACAGTTCTCTTTATTTAACTAATTAAAAAAAATCCAGATAACTACAACTAGTTCAGGAAAGAAACTAAGACTAATGGCTGATAAGGAATGATGAACAAGTTTGACACAGAATTTAACAATGAAGCGTAGACCCGAAACCTGGGTCTAAGACTAACTCAAGAATCATATGTTGATTCTCTGTTGCACGATCGCCGGAAACCATATTCCGGTAATCGATGAACTCAAAATCCACCGGTGACCCAATTCCCGGCAAAGCCCGTCTGTGAAAGAGCAATCCACGCCCTTCAGTGCTTCCCACACCCGGCTCAGAGCAACTCAATATCTTACAAGCGACCCCACTGTATCCTTGAATGACCACGACTCAGATGACCTGAAATGACACAAAGCCAACCCAAATTCAGCACGAGTTGAGATACCTTCCTTTTCTCTTTTCTTTTTCATCAGCTTTCGGTTATTATGTCGTATTTAGACCCAAAATTTTTTTGGAGCAATGAAAAAGTCAAAAGGATCTAACTGCAGTGAGCCATTATATTTCTTTCTCTTACCCACATCATTGATCCAACTATAGGATCTAACAGTTGTGAACCATCAGATTCTTACAACTTTTCTATTTACTTTCTCTTAATAGGTGATCTAAATACATTCCTAAGAAAATAATTGCTTTAACCATAGGTTAAACAAAGTAACGCAACGAGAAGGAAAAATGCGAGATTCCATATGGCTCATGGGAGAGGGGGAAGAACCACGTTCAGGTGTGGATTAACAGCCATACAACTAACGAGGTAGATTTGTAATGTTACGCGATTATCTCTTTGCGATGAAGCACCAAATGGGTTATCCTCGAGGGCCACAGGGCTTGAAAGCCAAACCAAATAATGCATTGAAAGAAGGTCCATCCAGATCTCTAATCAAACATTATTTTGTTGTCGTACCCTCACCAGTTAACAGCCTAAAGTAAATAGGAAGAAGAAAAGCAGATGATTACAATGCAAGGTGGACATTAGGGACGAGATGAGAATGGGTCACATCAGGGAAGCATTTCATTCTATACACAACAACCAAAAGATATGGATATTGAGAAAGGTTCAAACCACCAGCAACCACTAAAGAAAAAAGGCAAAGATGACAAAAAATAGAGAGAAACCCCACAACATACTTGATTAGTTATTTTTTATGAAATTGATTTCCATTTTCAACCCCTTATGTGCTGAAATCCGACATTTGTATCCATACCAGTTATGCAGTCATTTACCTCTTGAATGCAAAAATGAGTACTTGCAAGGCTAGATCCAAAGTCAGGCACTCAAGTAGCAGCTGGTGTTAGTCCTCTTGCAATTTATGGATTGCCTAGAGATAAAAAAAAATGCAAGACTTAGTTAAAATAGAGAGCCTCGGTAAAGAAAAGTAGTTGGGTAGAAACCAATCTCTACCTCAAGATCTTTCTCAATCCCGTCTACCACTCAACCTCCTGATTGATCAGAACCACTGCTCTGTGTGAACTGAGCAGGAAATATAACGCGTGCTTGTCCTGGAGCTGGTGCAGGCATTCCTGAGGAAACCAAGGAACTAACTTAAACAGGTAGTGCGGGACATAGAATTAGTGGTAGTCCATCAGCTTAGATATGAGAGGATGGAAAATGCCGTGCTTTGGCACAAGATATATTCCCATATGCAAGGACGGGCCGAGGGACAGGTGAGTCTAGCCAACCGCCCTATCACCAAGTTTCAAAATTGCTTCAGAATTATACTAGTTTCTTCTAAAATAAAATGTCAACATTAAATAAGCTTGACCACCCAACATGTTTTGGAAAAAAAAAAAATCAACACTCGCCCATCCAAGTTTTTTTTTTTTTTTTTGTGACAAATTCATTAACTATCTTCTTTAGGTTGCGCTCTTTTAAAACAAATTTAACACTAGATTCTATACTTTATCTTTTGATCTAAATATGGCTGCACAAGATTGTATGCATCTACAATTGTACCATATGTTCCTATAATTTTATAGGTTGATAAAAAGTACTTACAATAACTATTTTTTAAACTACTGTTGTAATGGCAAAAAAGTAATATTACGTTTTATGTGACAAAAAAAACTAATGTTCGTCCACCCAATACTGAAGTCCTGCATCCATCCTGCACATATGTGCATAGAGCTACATTAAGACTGCGTATGCAAATGCGTCTGTGCATACAAGTCTGGATTCTTATCTCTGAGAAATGTGAGGCAAGGACAGAAAAGAAAGGTACACAGAGAGAGAGGGAGGGAGGGAGGGTGGGTGGGGGGTTGAATTGAAAAAAGATATACCAGTATGGTACGGTGCTTGAATTGTCGGAATAGTGTCTGATGATACTCCACTGACACGTGGTCCCCCATATTGCAGAACATGCCGACCTGGAGTCACATAGCCCTGAACCGTTGCATACCCGTGGTTTCCGGTGAGAGATTGACCCATTTGGCCATACGGGCCAATGTTTGGGTTGACTGCGCCTTGTACTCCATACATCTGAAGGTAATGCTGACCCATATAAGGATTGTAAACACCCTGCGAAAATATATAAAACACATACCGACTATGTTGTATATTTCTAGAACCAACTGGACTTTTAATGAGTTCAGTCCCTCTTTAAGTAAAGAAAACACACTCCAATTACTGGGCATGACTGCCAAAATGGAAAAATAAAATCGAACAAGTGAATATCCATGGCTGCCGAAAATGGAAGGGAGGGAATAACCATGGAGATTGGGATTAGGACTTACTAACCTGTGGGTAAACATATTCAGGTCCGTAGGTTGTGTACCTGTCAAGAGAACCATTAATATTTTGAGGTAAAACAACGCAAAGATCAGCTAAGTCTGTGGGTACTTGCAACATGGTGGCAAAATTAGCATGTATTTGGATGCATTAAAAGTTTGACAATTTACCCAACAAGGGTTCTCTGCCATGCATATAACAGTTATTCCCATTATATGACACCAGAACCAATAATCGACGACTTGTCAAGCAAGTCACGGAGAAATGTAATGGTGTACAACGCCTGTATCCATTATTCTTACCATAAGACTATACATAAACTAATGACAGATTACATGCATACGGACAATTGGTGATTTTGCATAATGAAGATGTCATTTTGCACATGGACTGATTTCTTTTGACTAACTTCTATTGGCACAAATGTCCATGTTAGACAACGATAAACTACACAAAATTCGATAAAAAAAAATGCAGGGTGTTATGGTAGTTTACTTTAATCCAAGACTTAACTAAGTTTGAAAAATGTTAGTAGGCAATCTTACTATAGAATAATAAAAAAAATTACTACAGAACTTTGGCTTCTTACTTTGAAAAATAACTTACGATAAACATCTGTCAAATTTCTAAGCAAGGATTGTCTAAGTTCACTTAAGCAACTAAGTGTGGACAACCCAAAAAATCAACTGGACCTATCACATTCTTCCAATTTCCAAGTACAACACAAATTATTCTTTGAAGAGTCGGAGATGAATCCACCAATTCAAAGATAATGAGGTGTCTGAGTCACCTTAGCACCTGGAAAAAGGTCAACGGAAAAACATTGAATCAGATGATTCTTTACAAAATGCAGAATTCAACTGGAATCGTCTCGACTCTGACAACCAAAGCAAAAAGGCGCAAGCTACAATTCAAATACTTAGTT
This sequence comes from Rhododendron kiyosumense, assembly GCA_019656275.1. Lineage (NCBI taxonomy): Eukaryota > Viridiplantae > Streptophyta > Magnoliopsida > Ericales > Ericaceae > Rhododendron > Rhododendron kiyosumense. The sequence goes on from BPLS01000641.1 coordinate 522,260, forward strand.
AACCATACAAGACCTTGATAAATTACCACTCACCCATATGGAGGATATGCAACCCCAGGCTGATAGCTGAAAGGCACTGGTTGGTGGAAACGGGGGCTGCCAACGTAAGCACTCCTAGGCATCTGGGGTATACCAAAATAGGGCATTGCCGGACGTAGACGTCCTAAAATAAGCAAAAGGATATACTGTGAGCCTATGCCCCAAACAAGAACATCAGAACTCCAATCTATTAGTCAATAATATCTGAAGTCACATCTTTCTGCAATACAAATTTAATTCAGTGTAATAGGGAAGTACAGGCAATCATTTTAACGTAAGTCCAAACCATATTGACAGTTTTTGGGCTAGGGCAATAGCCATTAGTTGGGATTTTGATACACCATAGTTAGGATTTTGATCACAGTCATCATATAATGTGCATAGTGCATTGAAGTATATTAAACAAACTACATACTACTTTAGAATAAAATTTGAAACCATATGAGATTTGATGCATTGAATGATAGAAAGTCAAGTAATTTTGAGGATACAAAAGACAATACCGTAAGGCAACAATGGCTGAGGCCGCCCAAGTGAAGCCAAATTACAATTTGCTCTCCTTCCATCAATAACTGGATTTGGGTCTGAACAAGCATTCTTGGCAGATTCAGGATCGTGAAATGTCACCTAACCTCCAAACAAACATCCAATGATTACCAAAAGCTAATGAGGTAATCAATAGTTTCTTCTGATAGAACATTTAGAGGGGACAGAAACGTAAACTTCATGTGACATTAAATGCATTTGAATTCTTACAGCAAACATGTGAGAGAAATCAGCAAAATAGGACCACCAATTTTCGTGTTCAATAGGTAACCACATAACATAGCAACCACAACACATATAAAGACAGCATACTAACAGTACTGATCTAACAATTCATTTATTGATTTTACACAGGAGGGGTTTTGCATTTCAAACAACAATATCAAACCAAACGACAGCTCGCGTAATCAACCAACAAATATAATAATTCCACATTTCAAAGTAAATTATACACCACATATCAAACATCGCGTCTAACTATCATGAACATGTATCTCATTCCCAATTTCTAAATATTAATAAAAAAGATCATGAAGCATTCACCCTTGGGGACCGAATTTCCATGTATGCACATCTAGAACAGTAGCAAAATAGAACAACCACAGTCCAATAACATGTGGATGGAAATCATGAATTTGTTTTCCGAACTTAACTAGGTGCTTTTGGAAACAATAAATTCAGCATATCAAGCAACACCAAATTCAGATAGAGATACTCAACACCAAATTCAGATAGAGATACTCACAAACCCATATCCTTTCGATCGCCCAGTATGCTTGTCAGTGATGACAACAGCCTCCAGTATCTCCCCATACTGCTCAAAGTGACGGCGCAGCGTTTCGCTCTGAGTCTCCCACGCCAACCCACCCACAAATACCTTGGTGTATGTAGTATCCCCAAATGGGTTATTCAAGAATTGCAATCCTGACCCACTTCCCGGGTTCGGCTGATAAGCCATTAAGTCAACTCCCAACAACTATATACAGAATATATCTATATGTGTTTATATATGCCTATATAGCTAACCAAATTCACATGGAGCAAAGTTGAGGAGCACTAATCAAACACTTTAACATGAGTAAAGAAGGTGTCTTTAAATAAAAACCCCACATAAACCCTGAGAAAATATATGCAAATATCCCTATATATATGTAACCCAATTCAGGAGCTAATTTGAGGAGCAGTGATCGAACCCTTTAAACTGACGAGATAGGTGCCTTGAAATGAAAACAACATATAAGTATATGTATGTGTTTTTATGTATGTGACTCAATTCAGAAGGAGCTAATTTGAGAAGAAGAGATCCAACCCTTTAACCTGAAAAGGGTTGGTGCCTCTAAATGAAAAACCCACATAAACCCTGATGAAATAGCGTCAAACAGCACACCAAAAGTACTCCGTATGTATATATGTGGATGTATATGCTTGACCCAATTCAGAAGCAGCTAATTGGAGGAGGAATAGGGGCTACAGACAGGGGAAGATGGTGATCGACCCCTGTAAACAAGAAAAAAAAAAGGGTTGGTGGTAGGAATAGAAAAACCTTTATAAACGCTAAGGATTGGTAACGATATGAGAGAGAGAGAGAGAGAGAGAGAGAGAGAGAGAAGGGGTCAGAAGGGAGATGGGTGGGGTGGTGGGGTGGGGTGGGGTGGAACAACATGATTGATGACATGGGGGGGTCTTGGATTTTGGAAAGAGATGAGCAAAGGTGAGCTGTAGGATTAGGGAATCTTCGAGGAGATTATTACTCCGCGGTCTCTGTTTAATTGTCCTCTATAGTTTTATGTGCATTTTCAATGACTTATGTCTCTCGATTGTATATTATATTTTATATTTTTTGAAATCATTGTCTTATAGAAAAAATTGAAAATTATCAAATAAAATTCAAATTACATATTTTTAGCAATATACGTTGAGAGATATAAATTATTAAAAATACATATAAAACCGTAGTCGACAATTAAATAGGAACGAAAGCAGTAACAATTACCGGTAGTAGTAGTTAAAAGGATTAGCATCTTTTCCCTCCAAATTCTAATTCATTCCCTTCCCCATTTTACCATTTTCCACTCAGGAAAAGTATCTATGTGGTGTTTCACTTTAGAAAATGAATGTAATTTTAAACTCAAATATAATGAAAATGAAAAATATTTTTTCAATTTTTTTTGCATCTTTTAAAAGATCTTAAGAAGATCTATCAAACAAGATCCATATTAGTAGAAAAATTATTTGCGTAAACACATGATTTTTAAACTTGAAATTGCTTTCTTTTTTAAAAAATTCTTTTTCGGATAAACCGGAACACCTCCTTACTCCGTATTTAGCGTGGAGACAATGGCGACTCGATTGTCGCTTGGTCATTATGTCGATGCACCTCTCTGGCTCTCTGATTTGTCACCGCTGGTAATTTTGATACTTCCTCCGTCCAGATTTAATAGTCATTTTTTGAAATTCATTCTATTTTTCAATCGATTATATCTTCTAATTTATAATGTTTTACGTGATTTCGAAAACATTGTATTATAGAACTAAACGAGATCTAGCAAAAAAAATCCATATTTAATATAAAATTTATTACGAATTCAAAGATATAATTTATTTTTTAACCGGTTAAAATAGAACTGAAAACATTTAAATCTGGACAGAGGAAAGTAATTTTTCCTCCTTCCTTTCACCATTTTTACCTTTCCAAATACTGTACTCAGGAGTACTTTGGAGAGAGACAGAGAGGATCAGGGGAACCGCGATTCGACAAAACTGGCCCATCACATGGTCAATGTTTGTCGATGCAGACATCTATCTGTTCTTTCCGCGTTGGTAATTTTTGATAGAAACTATTGTCAAAGGGATGTTGGTATTTTTTGACAGAGAGACTATTGTCAAAGGGATTTTGATTCTTACGCTCCATTGTTTACCGATAGCTCTCTATTTTGTTCACGTTAAAAATGGAGCGACATTAGTAAAAGGCCAATTCTAACAGATGCCCCTGGAGCACAATTTTAAGCATATTACATGAGGTAAAAGATGGTATGCACTATTTTAACTTGAAAGGATAATTAATTACGTGCATTGGTAAATTAAGAGTTCTCCAATTAGTCTCATTAATGATCGTAATAGTATCAAATAAGGTCAAATCTACCCTTGTATCAAATTTTACCAGTTCTATATTACTTATGTACTTTGGTTGTAAAAATTTATAACTATGTTTTTTTATGTTTGCTTTATACGGTTGTATTAAAATAATTTCTAAATTTACTAAATTAATGATGTCGAGAATACAAACCATTTCATCAAAAGAAGTAACAATTTTTTGAATTACAAAAATGACTGTTGACTATTCAACTTCATCTATATTTAAAATGAGAAAAACAAAATTGATGAAAAATGGGAGATAGTAATGCCTAGCTATATACTGTCCACCATTTACTTTTCCCTTTTAAACATTTCCTTCGTCAGAGCTTACCAACCAATCTGTTCATATGCTCCACTTTCAAACTAAACAAGTTACATGCTTAAAAAAAAAACTACCAACCGAAAAAAAAAAAAAACTCTGTCTAGAGACAATATATGCAATGATGGTGTGTGGGGCCTACTCCAAAATTATACACAAATAATTCAAGGCCTCATTAATTTGAAAAGTTGTTTTTTAATTTGTCTTTTAAAAAATCAACTCATTGGATAACTGTAAAAACTTGTTAAAATTTTCTAATTTTCTTTGAGTTTTCTATCTAAGCAGAGTAGTTGTTGTGAAACTGTAGTTTTTTTTTTCCCTCTCTTCTAGACTATGAAAGATTGAGACTAATGGGTTGCTATTAATTGTTTGTGATAGTACTTCCCAATTGTTGGATTTTAATATTACGAAAAAATATTGTTTATGTTTCTAGTTTTTTGTTTCGATTCAATAAAATTGTTCATTTGGCCATAAATGATACTATAGTAGAGAGAGTGTTGCCATTTCAATCTATTGCCCATTCTTATTTTCATGTGTTTATTGGAAAGTGGAAAAAAAAAACGAGAATATGAAAATGTACACTTGTTAATTATCATCTCACTGACCTAATTTTTAGAAGGATAATGAGGGTAATATTGTCATTAGAAAAGAGTATTATAAGCATTTATAACTAGTATAGAAAATAGTAGTGAAAATTAATGTTTTGTGAGTTCCCATCAACACAATTCATATAGATAGGTGTATTTATTGCATATAAAACATTGCCCCTGGGGCACCTATTCGCGGAACCGTTTTAAGAGAGAGATTGGTATAATTTTTACCTAATTTTTACTTATTTAACTCCCCTTTAAATTTCATTTTTGCCCAACCTATATGAGTAGAATTCATTTTTACTCATTCGACCCCACTTAAAAAAAATCCTGGCTCCGCCTCTGAATCTTATCTATTTATCTATCTAGAAATATGCACACACTATGCAATGAGTTTATTTTGTGGTATTGTTATTTGTAGTGGGTGCACACTTTGACTGTATTTTTATTGTAATTTTGCTGTTATTTAAATAATTTATTGGTATTCTCTCAAAGATTAAAAACTTTTTTTTTTCCTAGGTATTGAGAAAAAAAAGGTTTTCTTCTTATTTTTAGTGTACACAATTTTTTTGGGTGTTTAATTATGACATTTTGTGGCTCAAAATACAAAAGTGCATGTCGTATCATACACAACCCATTTTAGGGGCATTTACTCTTCTAACCTTGTCCCATAGAATGTACTCTCTCCTTTCTTAATTGTTAAGTCTCTTCTAGAATTCCAACTTTTTAAAAGTAAATAAAATGATTACAATAACATTAAATCTCAATGTGCCATTTTTTAAGATTACCCCTTGTTTTAACTTATTCACAATATTATGATAGATTTTAAAAGGAAAAATTTAGAAACTTACCCATTTTAGGTTTTTGATTTTTTAAGAGGTACTAATATTTCGGAACATCCCAGAATAGAATATTGGACCAACAATTAGCAACGAGGGAGCATATTTTTTTTTTGAAAGGACGAGGGAGCATATTTGAACAAGCAAATTTCATGCCACATGTATTTTTTGTTAGTAAAAAAAGTCCGAAAACATATTTCCACAAAATCAGAAATAGGACCTACTATATATACTAATAAAAGAATTAGGAGCATGACATCCTAATTGTGGAAGTCTACAATTAATTAACTGAAACTTGCGAAGGCGTGTCGGCAACACTAATGCTACATGTACATAAGAAGCAATACATACAGACACAACGTAGATGGTTTTTGGGATGCGTCTCAGATCTCACAAATATGAGCGGAGTTGCTCATTTTGTTCAAAATTTCTTTACTTACGGTCCCTTGTGAAAAATCAGTTCAATCGGATACCGGTAATGACTTTCATAAACCATCCAACTTTGTCCCTGACTTTGGCATGAATTCAAGGAAAAAATTGAATGTTTTGTAAAGGCCCTAGCTGGTATCAGTTTAATTGGTTTTTTTTAAATTTTAAATGGACTCAAAATAAAATATTTTAAACAAAACGAGTGGATCTGATCAGGTCCCGAAATCATCTGTGCAAAGGGTATGTACTGTTTGTATGTGAAAGTTGAACAACCAGAAAGCCTATTCACACATATTTTTTGTGCTTAAATTGTGCACAAATCATTGTGTCGGGTCTACTAAGAGTCCTACACAAACTATCCGATTTGTTCATTAAATTTAAAACACTTTTTAAAGGACTCCCGCTGAAAATCAGCTCAATCTGATAGGTATCAGATTGCATTGATTTCTCATTAGGGCGTTTGAGCAAGTGTTTTAAATTTAATGAACGATTCAAATCGTTTGTGTGGGACCCTTAGTGAGCCCCCACACAGTGATCTATGCACAATCTGTTCACAAAAAACAACAATGCTATTTACACAATGATCCAAACACAATAACTTACACAATCTCTCGCATATACGTGGGACCCACACATAGTAGTGTTTAAATTATTATGTGAGTATCTTTTTTTGTACAGAAAATCTGTGTGAGTAGTCGGACTCTAGAACAACTCGGTCGGCATTGCGTGCGTGTATACGCGTTAAACAAGATCCTCTTTTGGAATTAAATTTAAGTAATGGGAAAGTGGGAGAAGTGGATAAAGATGGATGCCAACTCTCCTCCAAGTAGGATTTCGTCACTTTCTCAGGAGAGCGACGGCTTCCGGCGCTTCCCATTCACACAAACCACCACGCTACTGCTTATGTATGCTTTCATCATGCAAAAAAAACAAAAAAGAAAACAAAAGAAGGGATTGGATGGTTTGTCTAGGGTTTGTTTTTTAAACACATTTATCTCGAGAGAATGGGTTTACAAATAAATACGTTTCGAGAACTGTGTGTCTAATATTCTCATTAATGTCTAGACCATCAACGGTTCTGATCATCAAAACAAACTCTAGAAGGGCCGGAAAATAACCCGAACAGGATTGTGAAGTCCCTTTGAAGGACCGGAGAGAATTTCTTCATGTCCAAAAATGCTAAGGACGTAACCAGTGTAATATAAATTCGGGAAAAATGTATTCGGAACCACCTGGTCATGTAGTAGCGTAATCAAAATTTAGATTCGAGGGTGAGATTATTTGGGATTCATCATTCTTTCGTGGAAATGTGAGGAGAAACATTACGAATAGAGTCAGACTTTGTCTATTAACTTTATTTTTTATTTTTTAAAATAAAATAAATGCTGGTCTTTCAATGGATTTGATTAAGCTATTATTATTGTTATGATCTGAACCTTCAAATGACTAAGTGCATAATCAACTTCAATAGGTGTCCAAATATCCAATAGTATTTTTTTTTTAAAAACCAAAGGTGCCACTTGCGACATATCCCCCCTCACAGCTTCGCTAGACCGCTCTAGCATGATATATGTGAGTCTAACGTGTATTGTGAGACTCATGTACACCGGACGACTCCAAATATAATTTTCTAAATCTTTGTGTAGCAATAATTTACTCTCAAAAGTCTGCTGCTCGTCGTTGATTACTGACATTTTGGTTGACAAATGCAGATTTGGTGGGATGGCCCCAAGGAGTCATATTTTGTTCATCTTTCTTTTATCTGTAAAAAACCAATGAAATACCGTTGTTGCAATATTTTAGCCATTTGGTTATTGTCATTCCATACGTTTTTTAAGGTCCTGTTTGATTCAAGAATCTACGAAAACCATTTTTTTAATGTTCATAATCCTATGGAGAGGAGGATATAACCAATGAGGGTTAAGTCTAATTGCTCACCCTTGTACATTCTTAATAGAGAGAATAGTGGGTCAAATCTTGTCGAAAGTCAGAATCGAATATTAGTTTTGTAATTCTTTTGTATAAGAATATTTCGTTGTTATTAGTTTATGTCTTCCCGATATATAGTGGTGTAGCCAGGTTTGTCAATAGTATGAACTATCGATTGTCGAGATGAGCAGTCGAGATTTAATTACATAGACTTTTTTTTGCAGTCCAATTGCAAAGGAGCTGGGTCCAATAAACAATACGCAAACGCCGGAAAGTGATTTGGAACCCTTTTTAAATGCTACGCACCATTTTTTAAATACAAAAGAAACCATTAAAACTGAGGCTTTTCACTTCCCTCATTCGAACAAGGCCTAAAACATGAAGGAGGCAAACACGTACGATCTCAATTAGTCAAACATGATAGAAACGGACCCGGGGACCCTGCCTAGCGGCACCTCTGCCGAGCGGATGCCAAGCGGTGAATCCAGCCGTTCATCTCAAAATCGACAGCCCGAATCAAAACATCTTTTCCTTTTCCTTTCCTTTTTTTTTTATAATCCATTCGGTACCTTTGCATCCGGGCTGTCCAAAACACTATTGGATGGCCGAGATGCGCTTGGCACCCCTGCCAAACACCCCTGCTTGGCAGGGTCTCCCAATCCGATAGAAACATGATAGAATTATAGAAATTATGAAAAACGCTCCAGATATAAATGTCTCAACAAAGATCCAGACGTAGACGAGTTTGAAATTATTACATTTGTGCAGAACTCACGTGTAGTGAACGGTTCTGAACGTAGATCATCTCCGTAAAATTGCTCTCAAGAGAAATCGCGAAGGGGGCCAAGAAGTGTAGAGCTCATTAACCCTTGTCCGTCCTTTCTGCCTTCACCTACTGCTTCCCAGCACTGTCAAGTGTGATGCTTGGGAATTTGCAAGACCCATAACCTACAACAACAAATAAAAAAATAATCAGTCAATTATTCGTGGGAATCTTTTCCATAACTTTATAATACTTTTTTTTAATTATATGGCATCTTTTTTTTTTTTTTAACAGAAAATTATATGGCATCTAGAAAAAACAACCATAAATCTCCATAGTGGCCACTATTATTCTATACTAATTTTGGATGTTATAAATTCACCGAAACTCTCAATGAAACTCTAGTTACATGTTGTATATGTACAATACGTGATCATGTTACTCTCGCGTGTTGTTATTTATCAAACGATAACATAAATATGAGTTGAACAAACTAGATCAGTAAAAAGGGTTACTTTTTGTTTAAATCTATATAACTTGCTTGGCAAATGAAAAGGTCCAAAAAGAGTGATTATTCAGTACTCGTAGAGCACCGCCACGTGATGCTTCAGGGTCCTTCTCCGAGAGGCGAGAGTCACATACTTGAGGTGGAGTCAACACAAATGTGCGAATCTGTGATAGAGAAGGTTTTTGGAGCATCACGTTGCGGCTGGGAGCAAGTAATTTCCAATGAAAAGTCAGAAAAGAGGTGGGTGGCTGATACTCACTTGGATCTTTGGTAGTCTGGACTGCAAGCCCATTGAAGAAACAAAACCCACCAAGCTTCCTAAACTGGGCCCAATTCGAGCTAAACGCATAGCTAGCATGCCCGACTAGCGAATCCGGTTTAAAACACTTCCCTCCGGGTCGGATCGGATTGCAAGTCCCGTTCCCCTGCCCGCAAGCAAACGCCATCTCCGAACGCAACGCCTTCAAATTCGAATCCCCTCCTTCAGCCACCACGCACCATATCTTCCCCTTGTGGGGCTCATCGTTTGTCGGAAGCGGAAGTGACTTGTATTTTGATTCTGGTGTCTTGCCAGCTAGATCGATCTGGTAGACGTTCGATCCGTTCGGGTATATAAGCCCGAAATGACGCTCCGTGCTTTGTCCGCCCTTTTGGTTCTCGTTGTAAAGCGCGAAGATGAAAGCCGGTATAACCTCACCTGGTCGGGCAGGTGTCCCGACTGGAGGTTTAGCCCTTAGTTTGTTGACCACGTTACGATTATAAGTGGCAGCATTGAAAATATTGGCCCCAATCTGGTCAATATCTCCGGCGTTGGGCCAACCCGTTTCAGCTATAAACAAACGGAGGTCCGGATACCCGAGTTTCCTCATAGCAAAAATAACCGAGTCGAGCATCTGATCGAGTAAATTCTCATAAACCAACCCAGTGCCCGGGTCGGCGTACTTATTAATATTCTCCGCTTTTAAGAGAGCGTAATCAAGCCCGATATTGACCGGGTCCGACGCCCACTGAAAAAACGGGTAAACATCCAAGAAAAAGAACGAACGGGTCCGGTTCAGAAACTCCAACAAGGGTTTCATAACCAGATTCGAAATATCGGCCCGAAACGTTGCGTTTGACGGCCGCAAGGGCGACTCGAATGCGATCACGTCCATGGCTAGAGGTGTGCCGACTTTGATTTTCTTCAACTTCAGGGAGGTGACCGATCGATGGATTCGGCGCATCGCCGGAACTAAGCTGTGCTGGGTGGCATTATCGTTCCATGAACTGAGGACTTCGTTTCCGACGAGGAGGTACCGGATTCTGACCCGGGGGTAGAACGGGGAGACGTTGATGCGGACCCACCGGTCGGCTAGGGTTTGGTTCGTGGAGATGTCGGGGAGGATTTGGTTCGGGACCATGATCGAGACCTGGATATTTTGGCCTCGTAAGGCATTCAGGATTTGTGGGTTTGCATCGTAGAGCTTGACGGCCTTGGGTTTTAGGGTTTTGAGGAGTTGGACGGACTCCGACGGGGAAGGGAGGTTGTTTCCCAGTTGGCCGTAGCAGATGCCGAGCTCCGATGAGATTTCTCCACCTGATGAATACAATTAATACGAGTGATGAACACGAAGAGAAATGGATAGTGAGATAAGATACATGCAAAATGCTAACCTCCGCTTATTACGCAGAGGCACAGGATAATTGTATTGATACTCGAAAAATGTGTATTGATATTCAAATTTATTTGTTATTATAAATGCTTATTATTCTCCGACTAATGGACGGATATTAACAATACCGTACATACATAAATGGGTCATTTTTGCCTTTTTGGCGAGATTTTAGATACCTAAATTTGCCTAAAACTAATTTTTCTTGAACATAGTTGGCATTATTTTACTTTAATTAGTTTTTCTGTCATAATTTCCAACTAATCATTCAATTCGACGAGTAAAATCAGAAAAGTATAAAAATATAAATATTATGGATACACACCTTTTTCGAATACATCTCTTAAACATAAAACACTTCGAACAAAAGTGTGAGGTCAGACAACCTATATTGTCAATCGGAGCATTTTATTTTATTGCTTCAAACCTGTAAAATCTTTCATGCACAAATGTCGAATTTATCAAACATTGATAAGTTCCCAATTCAACTTATCTGATTAAGAGGAGTAATTTTAACGATGCATTTTATTCAAGTAAAATGCAGAATATTAAGATTGCGAAACAACATTCTACCAACTTGATTTTCGGCACGAGTAGTGTACATGTTGAGACATACAAAATAAATTATTTGGATTGTTAAAATAGGTTGACACTTACAAAATGAATGATTTGGATTGTTAAAATGTGTTTGGGAATTTACTCTATTAGGTGATGTGTTTGAAAAGCGTGTAAGTTGAATAACTTGTAAAAAATACAGACTAAAATTAAAAGTATTCTGAAATTATGATCGAAATCAATTTTTTTTTGAATAAAGACAAAAATAAGCCAATAAGTCAATTTTTTCATTTTTATTAAAAAAAATTGATTTTGATAATAATTTTTTACTTTTTAGATTCCTCTCGTCATGACGATGCAATAATCCTCCAAAATTTAACGACAAACTAACAAATGCGGAAAAATTTTAAAGAAGGACAAAAAATAAGCTACCTGGCTTATTTAGCGGAACGGGGCCTAACAATAAATCTAAAAAGAAGATCCCCAACCGCTCTTTGCAGTTTGCTTATTTATGGGATTGTTCAATCATTCACTTTGTACATCTCGCCGAACACTTAAGTTGCTAAAAAATTGTCTTCATTGGATATATATCCATTAGAATTTATTCGAAGCGCATTCCTCTTGCGAAAAAACGGATAAAAAATGGATTTTATGGTCCATTTATCCTTGACGGGAATGTGTTCCAAACATATCTTTAATTGTTTGATGGCTTTGTCACGTTAAATGTTCTCCAAGTGATCTACAAAATGAACGATTCAGATCCTCAAACAAACACATTTCAAAAAAAAAGATGAATAAAGTACTCCACGTTGCATTTGAATTTACCCAACTGGCAAGAATCCAACTCCATACAAAAAATTTCAATCCGCAAAAAAAAAAAAAAAAAAAAAAAAACAGTGAAAACAGAGTGTTAAAAATATAAGAGGAAGGGAGCTTACTGGAGAGAGAAATTAGGAGAGAGTGGGAGAGCAATAAGAGCAACTGAGGGAATAAACCCATGTTTTTGTTTTTGGCGTTTGTTTAGGTTGGGAATCGATTGGACTGTTTGATGTGTGGAGCAAGTGAGAGAGATACACAGTGACGAATGAGTGTGTGGAGGAATATATGCATGATTCTTGTTGGAGAGAGAGAGAGAGAGAGAGAGTTGGTGTTTCATGAGTTTACCCTGTTTCTCTCTCTCTCGTCTAAACTGAGTAAGTTTTTACAAAGGAAAGGTGAAGGGAAAAAGGAACTGAAAGAGTGATCTCATCAGAGAATCATAACAGATGGATGAGGTAAAGAGTCCGGCCCTACGTATAGTAGTGTGGTACTGAGAATTTTTTCGAGCGGGTAACTCGTCGTGCCCGCTCGTGGATCCGAACTGTCTATTTTGTATTTGAACGGTTCAGATTTGGATAAAGAAAAAGGTGAGAGAAAGTGTTGGGGTGAGAGGAGAGAGAGGGTTTTAATCCGAGTCATTCAAAAGTGTATCGGACAGCTCGGATGCGCTGAGCGGGTATCACGTAGGATACACCCGCTCGGCACGGAAAAATCTCTCGTGTTGTACAACGTAAAATAAAAGGGTAAAGTCCACTTTAATCCATGTGATTTAGACAATGCACGAAACTGCGAATACACATTTTGCTGTTTAAAAGTAGGCACATAATCACCCTGTGATTTGTTAAAACATGTAGATGCACCCCCATTCCGTCCATTTTAAAACATGCAGATGTTAGAAGAATACGGTTGTCAATAACCTTAGAAAAACCACAAACTCTAATGGACTTTTTACGTTTTTCAATATACTTTTACACACTTTTATAAACTTTTCAATACATTTTTTACACGGTAATGATAGCCCAGTCAGCCCACTAGGCTGTTTTTAGCATTTTCCCAGATTATAATAGAAGATGAACCTTTGGGTAAGGCCCCGTTTCGATAAGGAGGCCATGTTTTAAGTGTTTGTTTTAGTTAGTGGAACGGAGCCTAAATTTTTTTTGAATTAAAGATAATATATTATGATAGCATAACCTATCTCATAAAATAAAAAATGCGTACTTAAAAAACAAAAACATTAGTGGAACGGGCCCTTAGTTTAGGAAATAGTGGGAACTAAAGCGATGGGGTTGAGCCCGGCCCAATAGGAGAGATGATAACACAAATGCAAGGGACCTGGGCCCTTTCTTTTTCATTTGCTGGTTATCTGGGCCTGACCCGGTATGACAAACATATCGTCCGGATCATAAAATTCCAGGCCAGTAAGCTTAGGCCCAATTAAATGCTTCATTTTTCCTAGGGTACGGGCTTTAACCCGATCCCGATATGAGCATTTGATTGGAGTTTAGGCCCTTTCTCATTCACCGTTCTTAATCTCATCGTTCAAAAGTGTTTTGAATGGTCTGGATTTTAAAGAACTCTTTCCTGAAAGAATTTTTCAAAATTTTGACCATTAATTATCGAGACGAACAGTGAGATTGAGCGCTGCGGTGGGGGGAGTGGTGTTGGTAGACTTTCTGGACAACAAAAGCATGGGGTGCGTGCTATTATCAATTTTTCACCATGAATTCTATGAACTACTTAATACCCTATATTATATATATCCCTTCACCATCAGTTTCATCAAACAAACAGACCCTAACCATGTTGGTTTTGGGATTTTGGATTTGGGATTCTCTCCCATGCACGGTTCCCAAATTTGTTCTCAATTATTACTTTCATTTCTCTACCAAATATGCTTCTCTGCTCGTGACACTATGTTACTAGACCTGGTTATTAATTTGCCAAGGCCTATAATTCTATCATGTCAAAGTACGCGGACTAATTTGATTTTAAAAAAAGAGAGTAGCATACCGATATTTTAGTACTCCACTTTTAACGTGAAGTTATATGTACAAAGTGGAGCGCGAAATTCAATTTCCAAAAAGTAACATGAATGGTTAACCCGTTGCTCATTTTTCCTATGATGCTCAGCAAATTACCTGGTATATATGGTATAGAAGACTCGGAAGAATTTGAGGATTACATATTGAAGATTTAATGCAGAGAGTTAGTGTGTGTGTGTGTGTATATATATATATATATATATATATATATATTGGTTGTGAATGTGGATACCATGACTTGAACCCTTGACATGTCAAATGACACCACAAGAGTGCCACCACTAGGGAAATCAAAGCTTTGGTTAATGTGTATATATATCAAAACATAAGAGTGATAAAATAATCAATTATTAAGTACGACCATTTTTTTTTAACCAAAACGGTAGGAAACTTTTATTATAACTCAGAAACATCAAATACAGGAAATAGGACGCACGGTTATCTTTTCCCAAAGAATTCAATAACCATTTTTGACCAAATAGAACTTTGGATGCGCGACAAATCCGGCGGAAAACTTGAACTTATCAACTTGATATAATCTATCGGATGATGCTATGGTGTTCCCCGGTCATTTTGGGGACACCATAATTTTTGGCATAACTTCACCATTATGAGCATAACTAAACCCATTACAAGCATAACAAAACCTAAACAAAGCATAACCAAAGAATATCTAAAAAACCAACCAAGGCATAACCAAATTCAACCAAGGCATAACAAACAAGTTATGTTTTGTTATGCCTTGTTATGGTTTTGTTATGCTTGTAAAGAGTTTTGGTTATGCTCATAATGGTTTTATTAAGCCAAAAGTTACGGTGCCCAAAATGACCGGAGACACCGAAGTCATTCCCTAATCTATTTTACAAAGTTTGGTATTTTTTTGTACTCAAATATGGAATGCTTGCGACTCAAGCCAAGAAATCGAACATTAATGCATGGATATATGGAGAAGTAGGTAAGAAAAAACGCAAGTCTTGCAATTTTATTGGTTATTAGTATTTGTTTGATTGAAGTATTCATTTTTCTTATACACTCCAATATTAATTCCTCAAAGTTCTCTCTAATTCCGCAAACCCCTGAAATGATTGGCTTATATACATGAAAGAAATTCACGGCTCCGTGCAATCTCAACCATCCGTTTCCATAATTAATGGTTAGAATTTAATATAAAACTATTCCAATAATGAGTTTAACTCATCCAACGAATAGTTTTTTTAAAATCTGGACCGTCCAAAATACTTTTGAACGCACGTAATTGAGTGCCGTAAAGTATATTTACGGCTCCGAAAAAAGTTTTTCTCTTTATACAGATGATGACCAAAAAAAAAAGGGAAGAAAAAAGATTGAAAATCACGTGGCCACCTTCCTAAATAACCACTCCTTTATTTTGTGCAAATCTTCATCTAACCAAAGTCAAGCTATTAATGAATCCTAGCAAGAAAAGGCTGTTTTCCATTTAGTCCAAAACTTCCTTTAGTTAATAGTTACAGCAGCATCCACATTGTAATAAGCCTGGATAAGTACCTCACGTTGTAATAAACAAAGTTACAAGTCTTTTAGCAAATAATCAAATTTCACTCATTCCATTATCAAACTTAACAACTTTTACCAATAATCAAAACTCAATAACATAACTCAAAATTCAATAATTCAAAAACACCCCACATTGAAATCGTCTCATTGAGACAAATAATTTGGTGTGGTCGGGTGTGTGATTGAAACTCATTCGCGATTAGACATATGAGCATTGTGTATTATAGGGGTTTGTTTTGTTCAAAATGCAAAAATAACCAATGTGGAGGTAGAAATTGTTAAATTTGATTATGAACTAAATGGATAATCAAATACTGACGTGACACATTTTGGTTATTGGTTTTGATTATTCCCATTGCGGATGCTCTTAGGAGAAGAACTCCTTCTCTCAATTCATCGAAAGAGAATTTTACTCCTAAGTGATATGTACCCGAAATCACGCCAACTAAAAATTTGCAAATCTGAAGCCCATGAAAACATATTTTCCCACATGGGTGAGACCAACACATATTATATTACACACCCAAGGGTTGTTTTAGTGGCAAGGGCGAATGACTAACTTTGGGAGAACTTTCCTTAGTTAGGGGTTCGATTCCCCACCAGGTGAGTACCCTTACCCTGATAGTAAGTGGAGGCTGTGACTGGTGTGGCCATGCTTGTTCCCTCTGAAGTTTGGGTAGCGCAATCGGATCCAATTAGGACTCGGCTGTAAGGTTGTTTCTCGGTTTAAAAAAAAACACATACTATTATACTAAGTATTTGGGTAAGGTTGTGCACACCTTAACTAATTTCTGGATGATAAATCTCCATCATTCACTAGCAAGGATCTCGATTAAGGAATCAGTGCATTAGCAATAGCATGTCACTAATCGTGAGGTCTTGATCCATGGCATTTCTTTTGTGAAATTTAACTCCACATCATCAATGGTGGAGAAATAGATAAATAATACTCCTATAATTTATAAGATTAGTTATAGCGACATCGTTAGCAAACTTAAAATTGACTTTGATTTTGAAAAGAAAAGAAAAACTAAAATTATTGTAAGATACTTACTTGACAAAGACCATTTGACCTGTTTCATTTATGCAAGAATACGATATTGTAAATAAATCAAATAATTGATTAAAAAATTCAAACCAAAGCAAGAATCGTGAGCCGAATGTACTACTTCGCCGGCCCCTCACCATCTAATTTCAAGATCGAGCTGTCTTCTTCCGAAAAGTCAGCATTTATATATATGTTGACACATATTGATGAATTCTTGGTTTGGACATAGAACCACGTCTCCAATCTATCTCTATTCGTTTAAAATAAAGAATGGATGTGACACATTGATAAAAGATTTTGTAATTTATTTCTTTTTGTCTTCACTTTTTGTACTTTTTGGAAAAATAGTTGAAGGATCCACCATCATTTTTAGAATTTAGAGGAATTTGTACTCTAAATTTGCTTTTGGTCATCTATTTTTAGAGAACCAATTTTATTTTTGAAAGACCAAACTCTAGAAAGGACGATGAATCTCTCAAAGGTTCTTTCAAAAAGTACAAAAGTGAAGAAAAAAGAAAGAAATTACAAAATTTCCACTCAATGTGTCACATCCATCATCTATTTGAGAAAAAATTTGTTGTAATCAAGATGTTAGCTGTTTTCAGTAGTGATAAGTTGTTGAGAAATGTCAAGTTCTCGGTAGTGAACAAATTGTAAATGAGTACATGAGTGAAAAAGCTATTAAAAAAGAAGTTAAATAGTGTAAACAACAAACTAAAATGCCAAAACTTATTGATTAACATGAACAAGATGATAATATAGAATTCGTGATTTAGACATCCGTGATGTGGGTGAGATTCGGTGATCCTTTAGTGCGGGGGCACAATACATGTATGTTGGGCACCAAAACGAATGGGGATTAATTTGATTCGCACGTGACTTTTTTGTTGTCTTCACTTTCCCACCACACCACCCCCCCACCTCAATCCGCTGTCCTTCATTTGGGGATTTTGTTTGCATCTCTCTTAGGATCCCTTTGTTTAGGTCAACTACATCAAAGTACTCATGGGTTTCGTGTTTTCATTTTCGGTATTTCACTCTCCTCTTTTATACCTGCACTCTATATTTTTCATTCCGTCCATGTGAATTTACAATGTTATTCTGTCACGAGTTCATTTTCTCACAGATGAAAGGACAAGCTGTTAAATTTACATTAATAAGGACAAATACATAAGAATAAACGATAAAAAAAAGAAAGAAAAGAAAAGAAAAGAAAATAAGGGCGTGTGAAAATACATTTCCTCCAATTTTTGTTACTTTCCAGCCATTAGGAGTACTTTGGTGAGGTCTTTGCTAGATCTGTTGTACTTCATGTGGCTCTTAACAAGCTGACCTGCTGCTAGGGCTGACATCAGGGATAGTTCCCCAGCTAAAACAGCACCAGCCACAATGGTTGCCAATAACCTTGAGTTGGAACCAGGTGACTCTCTGTTTGAACCCTTCACTCCAAGTAGGTTCAGACATGCTGATTGAGATGCTAGTTGTGTCCCACCTCCAACCGTCCCGACCTGATTCACCAAAACCGCACAAAATTCCAATTAATAAAGTTTTTAGAATTTTAATTTCAATGACAGACAAGATTAAAGACTTTCACAACACATATGAAATGATCTGGAGTTGGTCTAGTTGACGTTTATCTAGTCACATTTTACATTTAGATTTGTGTCTCATTGTTGCAAGTTGCAGCATCCTCGACCAAAGGTTCATAACTCTGAATAATACGATTTAGCAGAAAGTGTATTGAGGTAATAGAACACGAGGTTTTTGGGGACAATGAAATAATGGAGTAGGTGGCAGTTGCTGAAGACGTGCTACTCAGTAGTATTGATTCAAACATGATTTCCCTTGCTAAAATCAAGTGCCTTATGTGTCCGTGTAAGTCCAAAATGCAGTATTTAGAAGTGGCCTCATAGTCAAATTTCCAACGCTCGTATGTTCGTATATGCTTATACAATAACCGTTGATTTGTATTTTTACAATGTTAATACGACTTTCTTTTTCATCTTGATTTGATAGAAACATCACTCTCGAGTCTCGGCTTTTATAGGAATTCCCAGGTTACATCTGCAGTATAAATATATTTGATATTCAACGTATCTCTAACGTGTCCATGTTCTGACTTTCAAAAAAAACGACGTGACCGCCTGTCATATCACATCGTGTCTGTGTCCTGTGTCTGTATCCATATTTCTTAAACACCAAACACTAGGAAATAGTACAGTTTATGAATTCACCAAACAAATGGGAAAATATGTGGAGTACCTCAATGGAAGGCATGGTGACAGAGACGTGAAGGTCCTCGCCATCATTAACAGCTTCCATCATGGTGATACACTGAGAGCTCTCCACATTCTGAGCTGGGTCCTGCCCAGTTGCTATAAATACAGCTGATACAATATTGCTCGCATGGGCATTAAACCCACCAAGGGCACCGGCCACAGCGGAGCCGGTGAGGTTCTTAAGCATGTTGAGCTCCACCAGCGCCGCCACCTCGGTCTTCAACACCTTCCTCACCACCTCTTGTTTTATGATTGCCTCACATACAACGGATTTCCCTCGCCCATCTATCCAATTCACGGCAGCTGGCTTCTTGTCCGAGCAAAAGTTTCCTGTTTTCCGAACACACTACAAAGTTAATACAGGGAACCCTGTATATACAGAAATCAGGATACTAATATATGTGGCTTAGTTTTGGATTTCTCAGATTAAAACAAAGAACCCACCTAGAAAAGTTGTAAATTCATAAAAAGGAAAAAACTATAAATCTTATCAAATAGTTTCACAAATAACAGTAGAGCTACGATCCTCCACAAAATACCAAAGGAATAAATTTGTAGTCCTATTTGAGTGAAGTAGTGAACACAATACTATCCTCAACGCTATCCCTGCAATTAACATTTTTTTCCCAACCCAAATGATTCGAACTCTCTCAAATGATAGTGCAGTCTGCAGCAACCCCCTAACGGAAATGTCATTACCTGAGATGCCAATGACATCCATGTCAGGAAAATCCATATGAAGGAAATCGAGAACATTTTGGACGCCTTTGGAGACCATGTTCATCCCCATTGCATCCCCGGTGCTGCAGGTAAACCTCATGTACAGATTCTTCCCAGCTACTGCGCATTTAATTCCTTGTAGCCTTGCAAATCTGCTAGATCTGTACATTGCCCACCAAATATCGTCAACATGCCCATTGCTCAACACATATCATATTGTGATATGAAGAAGCAAACACGCTAAAGTAGGATCCAACATCTACAACTCTGATAAGCATTGGGAATCATGTTTAGGTTACTATTTGATTTGATACTTCACAACATGTGCACACAGAGCATATAATGCATCACACCAAATAACATCAAAATTATATAAGATAATTCAGAAAGAGGAACCATGATTATGATGCTATTGCCCTTTCGCCAGTTTCAGATGGAAAAAAAAAATTTCATTACTATGATGTTATTGCTTGTTAGATTAGTGGAGGTTTGAAGGTCAATGTTAATGAGAAATCACCCAAACACATGGAATAGAATAGTTCAAAAGCAATACAAATCAAGCACGACCAAAAGATCTATGGTCTTTCGTACGTGGAAAAACATCATTTAATCTATCACAATCTAACCTAGGATGGTGGGGAGGTAAAAACTCATGTTGAGAAAGGAACTCGGTATGTCATCCCGATAAAGGGAGCACGTTACCACTTGGTTACTATGATTAAAAAGGATGTCATAGTTTTTGGTTCCTAGCGGTTGTGTAGACTCAAATCTCTCCCCTTGATTTATGCAAATCTCTTCGTTTGCATTGATTCCTGTTTTGCAAATTCTGCTGTTTTGATTAAGTTAACTAGCTCCATATGTATTGTGAGACTCATTTCCTAATATCTTAACTGGCCGGGACAATAAATAACTTAACAGAATATCATGGAGAAGGTAATATAGACCCGAAAAATATCAAAGGCAATGAAAGTGGGGGAAAAGAGTACTGACTTGTCGAAAACAACGGAAATAATGTCGAAGTTCATGGGGTCCTCCAAGAAGAACTTCAGCTCTGCCGCCCTCTTGGCGGTGGCGAACCGGACGACCGGGGCTCTAGTCATGCCGTCCCTCAACACAACGCTGGCGGCGCCACCACACAAGTAGATGGCCTTGCAACCCCTGTTTGTGCTGGCCACTAGACACCCCTCTGTTGTTGCCATTGGAACAGAGTACTCCTTTCCGTCGAGTAACAGAGGTCCGGCGATCCCCACGGGAATCTGAATATAACCCACCGGCATCTCACAGCATTGACCAAGTATTGATTCATAGTCAAATCCATCCAACGGTAGATCGGCAAGAGATTTCCCTGTAAATCAGATGGTTTATGGGGATTTTTATTTAGTATTTTAGTGGGGAAAGAAATATACCTCACATCATAAGCATAGATGTTTCCAATTGTTTGCTCATATACGTTACTTTCACCTCGGTTGAATATCACATTTGAATACTTCTTACGTCCCATGATCTATTATGAAAGGAATGTAATATTTTGGGATCCAAGGGTGATGTGTGCTGTAGGGTGACACACAATCGTCGATCTCATCAACTAACGGTTCAGACCGTTAAGAACACTTTTGTACGGCTACAATGTGCACTACACAGACAATGCACGGCAGCGTTTCCGGATCCCATATTTTGAATAAAAAGTTAATACAGTTTCGTGTATTGCCTTTTGTACTTCTTTTTCACCAATTTAATACTATTGGACGTTACTTTATTATTCAAAGAATGATACGATTTCGAGAGAGAAACATCTAACGTGACACTGAATAGAATAATTTCATTATCCTAACGAATATCCAACTATTGACCAAATCCTTGATTGTATCTATAATTTATATTTGATGAAGAAGGGTAAAAGACAGCTCTTTTATCCTTTCAAGAAAGTGATATGGCATTAAGAGAAGATATTGTCACACAAAATTTAGTGAAAGAAGCTTATGGGAACAAGCGTTGAACTTATGGCTAAAATTGTAAAGGTTTTGAGGGGTTTTTTTTGGATAATAAGTGGGAAGAGATAGTAATAATATGAAAGAAATCTAATTGAAAACTGTGCTGAGAAATATGAATGGTTATGGAAACCCCAAGTGAACAAAGCCATTTGAGATAAATTTGTCAAAGCATCTTATGCAAGTATGCAACAAATACCTTTCTCCAATAGAAATGGCAAACAAATAAAGTAGTCCTGTGTTTGGATCTGACAATACCATACCATAATCAGAAGGTACAACGGCCCGAGCGATTAGACTTAACATAAATGTAGCCGCTAGAGCCCTTCTAAAAAGGGAGAAATTAGCACTACTTGGTGAAATATTCTTTTAGAATCAATTTCAAACCATCTGCTATAAGTTGTAACACTTGGGATAAGATGAGTATTCTTCTGAACTATTTGATGAATAATTATTACCCTAGTTTTTATGAAATCGAGCTTTTAACCAAATTTGTACTCAAATTTGACTAGGAAAACCATACTGAAAATCGTTTCCATAACAATTAAGGGGAAATTTAAGTAATTTTGACATCATTAGTAAAAAAACCAATTCTTCAAAGAGAAAAACATTGTATATTACTACAGTTTTGCATAATAATAATGTAAACAACAAACTGAATAGAGAATAAACAAGTATTGTGCCTGTGCGACACTTGGGGGAGTGATCACATAATTTTTTTCACAGTTAATTAAATTATAAAACAAATCTACGTAATTAAAATTGAAGTCTTAATATTAGGTTTCAAGGAATTATTAAGTCACAAAAAATAAAAAAAACCTTTGTCGCACCTATTACAGAAATATCCAGTGTTGTCCGACTATTAGTAATAAATTACCTTCCTGAACTATCATGATTTAACCAATTGGGGTTATTTCAGGTTGGCCAAGATGCATCTCACTAGGAGGTCAGAATTGTTCTTTACTTGGAGGGGCTTTTCCTTCCTTTCTTTGCTTTTACCCTAGGCTTATTTTTTCTTGTATTGGTTAAGTTACTAGATTTGATTGTCTCGTGGATTCTCACGATTGATGCAGATGCAGTTTTTCAGATTTGTACTCTGTACTTCATATGTAAATGATCTCTTTTACGAAAATAAAAATTACTAATACTTGAGAACAGAGAATTGATGCAAATTATCTTGCTTGTAAGTGTTTAAATAAAATTGTGACAATATATCACCCTTTAATTGCATTGCATAAACTTATACTCCATGAGAAATACAAATATTATGAAACTAAAATGCTTCACACATAAATATTCGGACACAAATTTCAATAAATATGTGTCCTGAATTTTCCAATGTGTGCGGACATGGGCCCCATTCATAGTGTGGAACTCACGAGTAGGTTACCTGTAATCCTCTGCAGCGCTTCCCGCCGTATCCCAGCCGCTCTCTTACAATCCCCAATCTTCGACTCAAGCGAGTACGACGCCGTTCTCCCTTCCACCACCGCCTTCACAATCTCCTCATCCTCCTCCTCCGACTTCTCCACCGCAACCACCGCCTCGTAAGGCCTAGGAGCCACCGCCTTTACAATCTCCTCATCGGCGGAGTCCCAATTACCGACGTCGGAGTTTTTCCCGGTGAACACCGACTGGACGAAGTCGAGGCCGAAGAATCCGACCAAGTAAACGGCCGAAGCGATGAGCGAAATGACGGCGAAGAGCTCGGAGTGGGTGACGACGTGGAGGGGCGTGGAGTTGCGGATCTTCTCGCGCCAGCGGTGGAGAAGGAAGTAAGCGACGGAGAAGAAGACAGTGAAGAACACGCCGTTGGTTAGGTAGATGGGAAAGTGGAAGGCGGCGTCCATTTTGACGCCAGCGGCTGAAGGCGGTGGTGGAGAGAGACGGGGGGACGTTGTGGGCGGTGTAAATGTGGTGAAGCGGAGGTTTAGGGAAGCGGTTTTTCTTATAGAGATTCGCGCGCTGGGGTAAGGGGCCCACTATGTGCCACGTGCCAAACGGTTTTCCATTTTCTTTATTTATTTACAGTGTTTTGAAATACTGTAAAGATTATCTCATTTAGGGAAAAAAATACGATATAAAAACTCGCAGTCCGCATTAACGACGGCTCTATCGGGGTAGCGGGCTCAATCCTGTTCCAGAAAACTTCTTAAAAAATAAATAGTTTATTTCATATTTTTAAATTTAAAAATAATGTAAATTAAAAAAATTTTTTGCACATTTTTAAAGATCTTAATGAGATCTATCATACAATATTCATAGGGAACTGATTTTCGCGCTCCACCTTTTTATTTTTATACTGTGATGTTGCTGGCAACATCAGTGTATATTTTGTTTTTACACTATGATGTTGCTGGCAAACATCACAGTGTAAAAACAAAAAGGCGGAACGCCTGCAATAAATTTTAGACCGCAAATATCAATTCCCTATTCATATTATTAGAAAAATTATTTGCGTAACTTTGTTTGGTTGAAGTTTTAGAAAGTTATTTTTGAGAGTTGAGTGGTAATTAGTGGCGAGAGATAGAGAGAAAAATTTATTGAAAACTGTGCCGAGAGTAAAAGTTACTCTCAAAATGGTGAACCAAACGGAGTGATGATTTTTTAACTTAAATTTTCTTTTTAAAAAAAATAAGTATTTATTTAGACTTCTGAAATGGGGTTAGATTTGGTTCGGAGTGATCATTGTACAGTGAGAAAACTTTTTTCTCACTATGCAAGCTTTCTTAGCTAAATGCGGACAGGAAGGAATCATTTTCATTTCTTTATACTGTTTTGCTTTTTCATCTCCCTGGTTTCTCCGGAATGGAAGGGACTGTAGTGTATCCATCACATTATACCGTGTAGTGCGGTCAATTCGACCGTCTATCTTGACAAAGACGGCTTAAATATAATCTGAACTCCTATAAATTCTAGCCGTCTATTGTCGAGATGAACGGCCGGATTGGCCGCACTACATGTGTAATGCAGGAGATGCACGACAGCACCCCGGATCCGGATCCCATGTTTTATTTTGTAAGATTGAAAATGGAAATGGAAGTTCCCATTAAAAAAAAAAAAAAATGAATCAAACTGCAAATTATTAGGTTTACGAGTGATTTTAGGCTCCGTTCCGGAAACCTTCTTATTTTATAAGTACTTATTTTGAGTTTTCTTCCACAAAACTCAAATAAGCAGTTTATTTTCACATTTTCAAACTCAAAAATAATGTAAATGAAAAATAATTTTTCAATTTTTTTTGCACCGTATTAAAGATCTCAATGAGATCTATCAAACAAGATCCATAGTGATAGGAAAATTATTTGCGTAAGCACATGATTTTTGAACTTAAAAGTACCTTTTTGAAAAATAAGTACTTATTCACCCTTTTCTGGAACACACCTTATTATTAAACAAAAAATAAGTTCTTATTTTGGTTCCGGAACGGAGCCTTACAGATGGTGTAAACTAAATTATAATTAATTAGAAAAGTATAAAAATGTAAACTAAAATTGAGAAAAATATTGAAAAGACGACCAATGGAACTCAAAAACTGTCTTTTTTGAATTGTTTTTGTTTTTGTAAAGATTTTTGTTCTACAAATCCTAGCCGTGCTTTAGAAAAAAGAAAGAACCAGATTTGATCATGTTCATGGATCAACTAAGTCGTCTCGAAATAAACAAAATTGCGAGTTTCATCCATACATAATAAGCGTGGATTTGCCCTCTAAGCAGTTAGCAACAGTAATATACATTTGATTCTTAAAAAAGGATTACAAAAAGAGAATGAATTATACACACCGGTGATGTAAATATTTGTTTCCTCCTAATCAATTACAAAAAATGTCGGGGTTACAATGAGCTAGAGATCACTTCAAAATGAATTACTACAAAATACATCAGATTACCAATGTTAGAAATGAATTAATCAACGATTAATCACTGGCGGGGGTTTATCCGACTAGATCCGACTAATTGCTATGCCCCGATTACTAATTGATATGAGCCGATTAATCGCCAATTACTAGACCTCGAAACTCGAACGTGGTCAACCACCTGACTAGCGTCAGCG
Source organism: Rhododendron kiyosumense (assembly GCA_019656275.1). Taxonomy (NCBI): domain Eukaryota; kingdom Viridiplantae; phylum Streptophyta; class Magnoliopsida; order Ericales; family Ericaceae; genus Rhododendron; species Rhododendron kiyosumense. Next base: position 548,046 of record BPLS01000641.1, read on the forward strand.
ACTTTTAGAACATTGCAATTTGTGAATTACTATGAGCTATAGATTATGCATACGATTCAACACGCCAACGATTAAACAACTTCTTAGAAGTAGAAGACAATCAATAAAAAATGTCAAAAAATCCCGTGCTCTTGGGGATGCCCTCAACGTCGAGGAAGATGTAAGATGGTGTATGTGCGACTCGCTTACGAGGTAGCTCTTGGGGATGCACTCAGCGCCGAGGAAGATGTAATAGGGTGTATGTGCGACCCGTTTACGAGTTACAAATAGATGGTCCCACCAAAAATTAAGGACTCCACGAGTCATGAGGGGTTGGTTGTTAGCTAGTGTAGTATTTGTTGGGCCTTCTCAAGTAAGGGTGTATTAATGTTACCTGAGGCCCATCCTATGTGCCAAGTGCCAACACGAGAGTCCAGCATTAATGGAGTGGCAGGCCAAGCCATCAACCTAACCTCATGTACAGGTAAGCTCCATCAACCACAGGACAAGGGTTTATTAAAACATTGGAATTTACTAGAAGACTATTGTACTTGTTTAACCAACCAACCAACCGAACAAAGGAAATGTACTGATTTTCTTGTAGCCCCAATGAATTTGGTTGCAGCAAGGATTAATTACAGTGGCGTAGCCAGGCTCCGCTCGTTTCGAGCTCGAATTTTAGGCTTGTTTGGTAATCAAACCAAGCTCGAACACTACAAAGTTCGGCTCACTCGGCTTGTTTGCACCTCTACTTTTGCTTGTTTACATCTCTACTTGAAATCAAATGTGAAATGCAATAGCAATCCTTGCTTTGCCTATGCAGACCAATGGCCGAATCAATTTTTTTTTTGATAAGAAAGAGACCAATGGCCGGATCATTGGTAGTGGCTGGGGAGTGAAAAATGTGCAGAGGGAGAAAGAACTTCGCTGGGCTTCCTTTGGTAGTGGCTGGGGAGCGAAAACCATTGCACAATTCTCCTCTAGTATTTAAATTCGCTGCCCCTGACCTAAACTACCGAACCACATAAAACTTGTTGTTTCTGTGCTTTTGTCAGCTTCTCGGGAATACATTCCCCTGCCTAAGAATATTTGTCGACAGATTCACGATCCCACCAGAGTTTTGCCGGCTTTAGAAAACCAGACCAATCCAGCCATGGAAGTGCAGAACTTTGGCAGAAAATCATAACAGAATGCGAAAACTAATTACGGCTAATACATCGAAGTTCTCCAACCATCCAATCAAGAATTACAAAAGTACATAGAAAATGCAGAATTTTTTTGGCAATTTACGATCCATGCTACATTTGCATTCTGATCTATCAGCTCAATGGGCAAGTTCAAGAATGATTCATAATTATTGACGAAAAGTTATAATTAAACAGTTCTATAGAACCCAGAGGAGTACTTAATCGATAATAGGACCTTGATATTAATATGAATAGCACATTCTTGGGTGATCAGTCATTCTTTCCCGTTTGCGATCCAATTTCTTGCAAGTAATGTTCCGCATCCAATGCAGCCATGCACCCTGCAACAACATGAAATCCAAAAAGAAATATAAAAAAAATAAAATTTCCAATTCATTGGGGCTACCAGTAACTATTTGGACACGTACTTCCTAGTCACAAGTCGGAACAAACTACAGGACAAACACGAGCAACATGTTACTAGAATCAACAAACCATAACCAACGTGCCATGCTAAGGTACTGGGAAATTATGCTGCAGAGATAATCATCTAGTCTCCGAGGCCATATTGATTTTACATGGCCATCCTCCACTTGTATGTGTGAATACTATATCCATGTCAAACAAAATTCTCTCTGCAGCATATTAATACGAACATAGGCATGTAATACTACACATAAAAGGTTCCAGTTTTGTGAAAGAGAAAAGAATAAATTTCTGAAAAAAATAGAACAAAAACAACAGCACCAGCACTAGCAAGTAGCAACAACAGCAATTACAACAAGAGCAAAAAAAAACATAGTATCTGGGAAAAAGAAGAAGAGAATTATGAGTCTTTTGCCAATTAATGTGGCAACCCCTCCCTCTCTATCGGTTGCCCCTCAGCATTTGGAGAAATTATGAGTCTTTTGCCAATTAATGTGGCAACCCCTCCCTCTCTATCGGTTGCCCCTCAGCATTTGGATAAGCCTACAAATGACCATGATTATGAATACCCACATCTCTGGCGCACTACCCAGGATGATAGTCTAGAGAGACCCCCCAGAAGAGATTCATTCCTCTATACCATTAGCTCCCTACCAAATTCTCTCTCTGTTACTGTTTTACTCATCTCCTCCTACAACCAAAAGAGTCTCTGATTACTCTAACAGACTACATTTATCTCCCAGATTTATCCTTCCTCTTGCAGGTTTCTCTCAGTCACAAGTCACAACAGATCCTATGGAAATAGGAGCTTGCCTATCCTCTCTCTCTCATAAACTCCCTCTCCTCGTCCACCAAATCACTCTTGCCTTTGAATCTTAACATGATACGTGTTCGCACCTCTTCAAATTGGGTTCTCTACGGGCTGACAATCTAAGCTCAAGTCCCCCCAGTTTTACCTTCCTACACTAATAATATCACAGTCTTCCATGGTCCAACCTATAAAGCTTCTTTAAAAGACACCCTAACGTGATCTGAAGAAGATGGATATCCTAAAAATAAACATTAATCAGAGTAATGCTACACAGCTCAATGCAACAAAACCTTGAATCTATCCTGCTAGAAACTAAGTCATTCCCACAGATTTCTACTCTTTAGAAATTTCCATTCAAACAAGATCTCAGTGAGTGCGGTAACTTTTGCGTGGTACTCCTATCTCAATACCCCACACAAAAACCTCTTAAGCATTAGCTGCATTACAAAAGTAGAATCATCATGTAAATATCATGCTTTAAAAAATGCAATTCTGATTCCACATGACCTTTCTAGATGATGAAGGTGAACAAGTCCCAGTACACCATGCCCCACAGAATGAGGCAAATTGAAGGCAAAAGCCTTTGATATTTTGACTACATTGCTTAGCACTTTGGTTTCTCTAGGAAATATAAATTTATCGAAGTCAGGTGAGAGGGGACAAACTGAAACTAGAATACTGTATTCTGATGATGGCATGATGCCATCTCAATCAGCATAAAAGTAGATATACTCCATAAGATCTTTTGATAAGAACAAGGGACATGAAGGGATGGGGAGCAAAAGAGAGAATCTCACTAACCAGTCCCAGCAGCAGTAACAGCTTGCCTATACTTCTTATCCTGAACATCTCCTGCAGCAAAAACTCCGCGCACACTAGTCTCCGTCGTACCGGGCTTCGTCACCACATATCCTTCAGAATCAAGTTGGAGCTGCCCATTCAAGAACTTGGTAGCAGGCTCATGCCCAATCGCGAAGAACAAACCAGATACCTTCAAATCAGAGACCTCCTCAGTTACCAAATTCTTCACCTTCAAACCCCCCAAGACCTCCTTGCCCTGTTCCCCATACGCCTCCACTGCCATCGAATTCCACAAAACTTCAATCTTAGGGTTACTCAATGCCCTGTTCTGCATTATCTTTGATGCCCTAAACTCATTCCTCCGGTGAATGATGTAAACCTTTGATCCAAACTTTGTCAGAAAATTTGCCTCCTCCATTGCAGAGTCACCACCGCCGATTACAGCCAACGGTTTGTTACGGAAAATTGGGGCAGCACCATCGCATACTGCACATGCCGAAATCCCCTTGTTCCAGAACCCACCCGAACCTTCACCGGAGCCTGGTATTGAAGGCACAAATAACAAAGTTATTCCTCCCTTTACCAGCTTAAGTTTTTAGATGAGTTGACAATCTATTATGAACTCAAAGCATGCAATACATACGTAAAATAACTACGCATACTTGGCCTGCTGATTTGGCCTGGTTTGAGGACATCTCAAACCCTTCATCAAAGTCCAATATGATGAAGAAGGAAAACAAATCATCTCCAAGCCTTTTACCAAAACCATACCAAATCAAGAAGAGGCAAAAATTTCACCCCAACGCCTTCGGGAAATTCAAAATGCTCCATCTCAACTCAAATCTGATGAAAAGTTAAACGTTTAAGGCTGGGAGGTGGGTCATTTTTTTTTATCATATTTGTTTTCGGGATAGCTTCAGAATTCTTACTAGGACTCAAGACAAGAAAGAACAAAGGATAAGTATCAAAACATGCTTTTTTAACAAAATCCTACTTAATCCAATAGGAGTTGAACCAATGAGCAGAAACACATGAGTCGGGCGCTTTACTCATCATGCCATAGATGCTTAGCTGTTGATCCTTCATCGATGGTTCAATACTATAGAGACTCATGCTCTTCAAATCTAGTGAAAATAATATAAGAAATGAAAGACAAAGTTTGTCTGGTCACACGCAACGTGAAAACAAGGCAAATTGCTTACTTCGAAGCCAAATCTTCTTTGCTTGGGCATCCAAATAAGGCTGCAAACGAACCAAGCTCGGCTCGGCCTGACTCGTTTAGTAAAGGAGCCGAGATCGACACTCAAAAACTCGGCTCATTTGTCTAGGCTCTGCTCGTTTAAAGAGGCTCGCTAAGTAAATTTGTCAGGCTCTGCTAGTTAAAGGCTTGGCTCGTTTGTAAAAAAGCCGAGCTCGAGTTTTAAGCTCGTTTAGCAAGCGAGCCAAGCTCAAACACTACAAAACTCAGCTTGGCTCTTTTACACCCCTGCATCGAGTGGCCGCGATTCTTGTATCTAAATCTGAGTTTGTTGTTTTGTATTTATCACGAAACAAGTAGTGTTGTATTCCAGACAAAAGTAATAAATTAAATGCCCTCTCTCTCTCTCTAAACTGAATTAGATGGTTAAGAATCCAATACCAGGAAAACTCAGCCTCTTCGCCACGGCCCCGGTGGCAACGATCACCGAATCCGCCAACACCGCCTTGGAATCCGTAAAGACCTTAAACGGACGGGTCGTGAAATCGACCCGGTTCACGGTCTCCGTGACGACCTCGGTCCCGAACCGGACCGACTGCTTCCGGCAAAGGTCCATCAGCTCGAACCCCAGTATCCCCTCGGGAAACCCCGGGAAGTTCTCCACGTCCGTGGTGGTGGTCAGCTGCCCGCCCGGCGCGATGCCGTTCGCCATCCACCCCTCAAACAGGATCGGCTTCAGCTCCGCGCGGGCCGCGTACACGGCGGCCGTGTGGGCCGCCGGGCCGCTGCCGATTATGCAGAGGCGGAACTTGACGGTCTGGAGGTCGTCCATGGCGGCGGTGGAGGAGGAGGAGGAGGCGGGGGTGATGGAGGCGGCGGCGGCGGGGGTGGAGAAAAATCCGCGGACTTTCTTTAGGGCTTGTTTGGTTATAGTTTTGGGGGAACGGTGCATTTCTCTGGGTAAGAGTTTGTTTCTAGGGTTTAGTAGGGAGTGGAAATGGAATTTCATTTTTTGGCACGTGGGGGCACGGTTTGGGCGCGAAAAAACGTGGTTTTACTTGGGGTAGTTGTTGAACTGTTCCAAGTCCAAACGGAGAGGCAAGGTATGATGGGTTTGGAGGGAAAGGAATGAGAACAAAACTTGAGAACTTCTAGGGTTGATTCTCCGTGGGAGAAATTTCTTGTGAATGTTTGTAACGACTCTCGCGTTAAGTGATCTGCAAACTCTTAATTTAAATATGTAGTTCAAAAAATTAACCTCGGATTATCGGTAGCTCGTAGGTTTTATTTTATAAAGCACTTGATTTTTTCATAAATTCCCGTTGTGGGATTGGGGTTTCATAATCTCAACATGAATGACCTGTATTTGACCGAACCGATAATGGGATATCTTCTGAATATGAGGATTTCTCTGTGAGGATCGTGTGAGGGTTTTCATCCAGACCGTCCATCTTAGCAATCAATAGTTCGGATGTGTTTGTTTTTTTAATCAGAAATAGTTTATTTTTCCGGTCAAAAATACAAACACATCTAGACCATTGATTGCCGATATGGACGATTCGGATCCCACAAAAATCCTCACACAATCCTCAGAGGGAGGAATTCTCATAAAGGATCCAGATCAGTAAACGAGTCAACTCAAATTTTGAAGTGTTCGAGCTCGGATCATACAATACTAGTCTACTTCAAGCTCAAGCTCGATTTGCTTACTTAACAAGCCAAGTTACAATTAGCTCGAGCTAGGCTCATTCACTTTACGATCTTAAAACTTGAGATCGAGCTCGACTCATTTATCAACAGAACGAGTCGATTTGAGTGTTCCAATGGCTTTGGTTTTTGGTTTACATACTTGCTTTTTCTTTTCTTTTTTTAAAACTATAGGTGTCTTGATCAGCTTACGTAAACTTCAATTAATTCTGAGAGTTCAATCTCAATATCCATTAGCGGGAGCTCTATTTAAAGCCAATACAAAGCACTGTATGAATCAGGCCCAATTAAATTGATAATAATTGAGATGTTTCGAACCTGAAACTGTAAAAATAAACAACCTCTAAATTTTGGACCTTAACCACCATGCCAACCTCTTGTGGTTAGTTTACGTACTTGTGCTCACTAACACAATGCGTATTCTCCTCCTCTCTAGTGCTCCTCAGACAAAGAAAATCATCAAAATACAACTGAAAAACATGGCATTTTGGCCACTATTGCATCTAACCGGCAAATAGTTGAAACATTAATTAGTTATTCTTATTAATACATCATATTATAAAACATCCGGTTTATTTGCTAATTCGGGTTTGTAACTTTGTCTAAACAACTCCAAAGATGACATTACGTAGTCATCTAACCATGTTCCGCTAAAATTCTTATTTTTCGCTTTACGAGATAGATCATTTCTCTCATAATAGCCCACAATGAACCATTAACTTCTTATTGCAAATCTAATCATATTGCAAAATGAACCATTAACTTTTTATTGTGGGTACATGATAGCCCGCAATGGCCAACTCATGCCCCAATCCATGTTGTGGCCGGTTAGACAAGCCCAACAACCATTCATGACACCAGACACATCAAGCCACTTTTTTTTTCCAATCGATAGAATGATATTCATTGATAACACATGAATAATAACGAAAAGGCAGCCATCCCAAAAGAGGGAATATAGCAACCACAATGGAGGCTTAAATATCACGCAGAACATTCAAGACCTCACACAACCTAATGCACAAAATAGATGGAGAATATCTTCGATCAGCGCAACACTAACCAAATAACCAACAAAAAACCCATGTAGAGGTTAGGAAAGCCCCCTCAACGGGGGAGAAAACAGAAAGAATTGAAAAACCATTAACAAAACAAAAAACCTATAGCAGATCATCACACCTAAATCCAGCCGCCCATAAACGCTGACAGAATGGAATCACAATCACCATAGCAGCCACACGCCACCATACAGCACCACCAACTGCTATCTCCATCCCAATAAACTATGCCCCAGTCAAGACTTGAACCTATGCAACGCTCATAACAACAATAATGGGGCCGGCCTGATAATGTCAATGGAATTACAGGACGATCGAAAAGAATAGCACATGGCCAAGGGAAAATCTCGAAGGGAAAATGATGGCCAAAGACGTGTTTTGATAATTAATATCCGCCAATGACATTTTCAGCATTAACAAATATTCTCAGCATACTCTTGGTGGATATTAATTATCAAAACATGTCATTGGCCGTCATTTTCCCAATCTCGAATAGTTGGCATGTAATCCAAAGGACCATGTCAAGTGGGATGAAACTGATGCACTTGTGCCAACGATTGTGTATAATTGTACTACTTAGGTGTAGTGACACTACGAATTCAATCAATTCTTATATATGAGAAGGAGTTGATACTACTGTTGATGAACCGAGAAAGAATTCGAACAACATGGTCTCTTCTAATGTATGTGCCAAATAAACAAAGATCAGGTGGGCTGGCAACTCTGTTTTGTTTTTGTTTTGGTTAAATGGGGTTATCTTAGCTTATGTTTTTTTCCATGTTCACTGGATTGTCTCCCGAATGAAAATTAAGATAAACGATTTAACTCAAGTGATTACACGCAAAATATCTGAAGTTACCCCGAACTAAGTAAATCTTAAATACTAGTAGTAATCAATTTCAACTATATAGACACAAAAGTCAAGATTGGCCTCATATTCTAAGTTTGTGAACATCTTGATCCCCGTTTAAAAAACTTTCTTAAAAAATAAGCAGATTATTTTATATTTTTAAATTAAAAAATAATGTAAATGAAAAATAAATTTTTTTTGCACCATTTAAAAGATCTCAATGAGATCTATCAAATAAGATTTATATTGATAGAAAAATTATTTCCATAAACACATGATTTTTGAGTTTGAAATTGCTTTTTTTTAAAGTAAATACTTATTTTGAGTTCGGAAATGGGGTTTAATGGGTCAAACGAGCAATTTCATTGAGAATCAATAAATACATTAAACATTGGAAAATGATAATGCCAAAACTGTTTATGTTGGTGTCAAAACTCCAGTGTATAAAAGTCTTTTACATTGCAAATGGTACAAGTCTTTTGTGCACTAGAGTTTTGGCATCAACAAAAACGGTTTTGGTATTATCAATTCCCACATTGGCATTATCATTATCATTTCCCTAAGGCCATCCACAGTGGTATAATCAAAAGTAATTGTTGTTAAAGTTAACAATATTTGTGCAAAAAATGGCTCACAATGGTATAATCAAACTTAATAACATCTTTAGAAATAATCAAATTTTGGGTTTTGGATAACCAAAACTAGCAACCTTTTTCAATAATCAAATTTATGAACCTCACATCACTTTTCTTTCCCGTTTCTATTTTAGGTTGCATTTTTATGAACTTAACTTAAATATGAAAAATTGTCTTTATTTAAATTTTTTTCGCATTTTTTAATTTTGTGCCAAACTTCTATGAGTTATTAATTCGTCTTGACGAGAGGAATCGAAAAAGTAAATTTTTTTTTTTTTACTTTTACCCAAGTATTTTGAGAAATAATCACTTTTTAGAAGGAAAAAAATGATTTTTTCAACTAAAAATGATTATTCCTGTTTTGTTCCTTCCCCTATGGTTTAGTAAATGAACAACCTTGCAAAAAAAAAAAGAGGAAGAACCTTGCATTCTTTTCTAAATTCAAGAACACATTTGATTTTTTTGGAAAGATTAAGAGAGTGGTGGGCTTGTGATATAGGCTACAAGAATAGGAAGGAAAAAAAAAGTTTTGGTGTTATTTTGATAGATAACAGTAGGAAGAACACCATATATTCGATATATTTTTGCCAAAAAAAAAAACGTAATGGAGAGAAGTGAATGACGGAAAACAGAGAGGCCAGGGAGAGAGAGATTGTGTGAAATTATGGTGGACCCCTTATTTTGGTTATGGACTAAAAGTGACCATTGTGAATCTCAACATTGTTAAGCTTAGCAACCTTTTAAATGAATAATCAAAAGCTGATGTGTCAACTTTTGGTTATCCATTTTTGATTATACCACTGTGGATGGCCTAAACATTTATCGTTAGCTTTTGAAATTTGATGGGTTAGAGCATGTACACCAATGAGAGGCAAAATACTTGGTAAAAAAGGTACAAAATATATTTTACCTATCCATTTTTTCCTCGCACCCTACATGAATCTCTCTATCATATTCTCTTTATCCATTAAATATCATAAAATTAATGCAAAAGAAGAGAGAGAGAGTGCAAAAGAAGAGAGAATAGTTATCCATTAAATATCATAAAATTAGTCGCTAAAGTTATCCAGGTACGAGAGTTGGAGCAACTCTATCAAGGTCTTTACCGAAGAGCCAGACTACGACCACCGTATATGTGGTGCGGTAACCGTAAATATTATTTTATGGGATCCTATAAAAAATCAGCTTCAACGGATATCGGTAGAAATGCTTTTTGAATTTATAGGGGCAAAAACTGCGAAACTGAGCAATTTTGCTCCCACAAATTAAAAAACATTCCTACCGATATCTATTAGAGCTGATTTTTTATATGGCCTCATAAAATATTATTTTAAAATTTATTAATATTTTTCTGTATTTTTATGAGGCCCGGAATGAACCCCAAAAGGTATGCGGTGTACCTAGACTTTCTGTTTACGGAATCTGGTGCATGTTCCACTTTTGTGTTTTGACTAGGTAAACTAGCTTAAATGCATGTATGCCTAGTTTGGTGTACGTGCTCACTTGACCCCCAGTCATTCGTAGGGAGTTTGGTGTACGTGCTCACTTGGCCCCCCGTCATTCGCAGGGAGTCGACGGTGCTCAAGCCATAAAAATGGTAGATGTGATAGATAGGCTAAAGTTCCGAAAAGATTTTTGGATTTTTTTCATATTTTGTATTTATTAAAAAAAAAATCACGTTTGTTAGTTTTGCATCTTATTTTTTTATTTTTCCGATTCGTCTTGACAAGACGAATCATTATTAATCTACAAATGTTAGACACAAAACAAACAAGCGTGAAAAAAATTTAATTAAAGACAAAACAAGAAAAAACTCAAAAAAATCTTTAAAAGAAACTTAAGCCTAGATTGGCGTCAATCAGACTAATTGAGAAATTAATCAAAATTTGGGGTGTTATTCGGTCAGGTCGAGTCGGTTCAGGATGGATTTACCAAAAACCGATCGGGTTCGGAGTAATAATTCCGGGACTGATCCTGACCGGTATTAATTTCGGTTCAGGGTGGATTCGATTCGATCTAACCGTATCTGGGCCTAATTGGGTTAAAGATAAAAAATTAAATATGGGCCAATTAAAAAACCCAAACTGCTCAAGGGATCAAAGAGAAGGCAGTCATAGGAGGGAGGCGCCTGATCTGGAATTCTCCATCAAACTAGTGCATGATTAGAAACACAGGGGAGACTCCCTCGGGTCAAAAAAAAAATTGAGAAACAACCCTACCACTGACTTTCATCTGCCAAAGAAAGAAGGAAAGGGAAAGCTTGACAAAGAATAAATCAAGGGAGATGCTTGATTTCTTAGAATCTTGTTTAGGTAAAAACTCCTAATCAAAAGAAACAAAGGGGGGAGGCACTGCTAGCTATAGGGGTGTACACGGGTCGGGTGGGTCGGGTTTTGACCCTTAATCCGACCATGTCGGGTAACAATTTTTTAGGCCCGCAAACCGAATTGAACAGGGGTAAGAACCGTCCGCGAGTCCGATTCTTTACATTGGGTCGGGTTCAACCCCACGGTAAGGAACACACTAACCCAAACCCTGAATCGAAAATTGATTTTTAATAGAAAGTAAACCCGCACCCGTCTGAACCACATGTTCGACCCCGCCCGAGACCTTTCTGGTCTGGTCAGATTGCAGGTTTTTTGCACACCCCTAGCTAGTTATTGCCTGGGAAATTTGTGAATTCGATGAGAGAGAGAGCGTGCGCTCAGAAGCTGTGGATGAGACTCATGAGAGTATGAGAGGGAATGAAGGAGTCAGAGATAAGAGATAGGGTTTGTGAAAGAAGGACGGTGGACATTGAAACAAAAAAAATAACGGCCAAGATTAAAACATGTATAATATATACGTTGGGTTCAGTTCGGTTGGTCAGAAATTCCACAAAATTGAGACCGAACTGAATTTGGTTCGGTACAGTCCACCCCGAATCTGAAAAATTCGACACCACCCTGACCGAACCCTGAACCGATCGATCGTTTTTTTCAGTCCGAACGGATTTGTAACCCCCTTAATGCATAAGCGGGCTCAAATATTACCACTAGTATCAAAAGGGAAATAAAATAACAATAATTTTACAACCATTTACAAATACTTACACATACTTTCAAAGATGGTGAGCTTCACACATGATGTATACCTTCAGTGTGTGAGGCCTACTTTCTTTGTGAATATATGTGTAAGTATTTGTGTATGATTGTAGAATAGTCGCTAAAATAATTGGCACGTAGTTTGGCTTGTGAGAGGCTGACAGCCCAAACACAATATCGACTAGATTTCCAATTATTACAGGGTTTGCCTAGAGGAGAAAAAAAGAACCCCACCTCACTTTCCCAGAAAACCTTCCTCTTCTCCTGCTCTCCCCACCATAATCCTTCAAATCCCTTTTCCACAAAACAACCTTCTTCGTTACCTTTTCAACCTTCAAACCCTTTTCTTGGATTTTCCCAATTTTGGGAAAATTTTGGTGCAGGATACAATTCTATAGGAACTATGTTTCCTCCATCAGATTCAAGGAACACTGATCCCACCACACCCGCCGCCGTAACAGCTGATGCCAATTTGAATGCTCCCCCACCCTCTTCCTCCGACGAGGACTTCTTCTCCTCCGTCTCCGTCGCATCCTCCTCTTCATCCGAGGATACCCAATCCCATACGCAAACACCCCCTCAAACTCCCATCTCATGGCCCGCCGATTCTGTCATAACCCAAGCCTGGGTTATCTCACTCATGGAGGCTTTCGACTGGGGATCGCGAAATCTGCCCCCTTCGGAGTTTTCCTCGATTTTATCTGTCCAGGTGTTCGACAAGTTGGTGCTCTCTGCGTCGAAGATCCTTCACAAGGAGCCTAATTGTGTTAGGATTGATGGGTTTGACGCCGATTCCAGCGTTGTGGTGGTTGGAGACGTTCACGGACAATTACATGACGTGATTTTTCTGCTGAAGGATGCGGGTTTTATGGCGGATAATAGAGTGTTTGTGTTTAATGGAGATTATGTGGATAGAGGGGCTTGGGGTCTTGAGACATTTCTTCTGTTATTGGCATGGAAGGTATTTGAGATTCACTTTTGTGTAGATATTCAAATTGAAAAGAAGATAAAAATCAAAACTTTTGGGTGGCGTTTTGTATGGGCTTAACAGTCTTGTGTGGGGACTTAAAGAGAAATATTTTGTTAGTAGTTTGTGTATGTAGGAATCAGGTGTATGAAATTTGGTGCCTAGGAAAATGCTAAAAAGAGTTCAGTTGGCTTGTGTTAAGGTTGAAAAAGTGTATTGAAATGTGTGTGAATGTGTATAAAAAAGTGCATCGGAGTTTGTATTTTTTTTGTCATTTTGTTTAGCTTAATGAATGCCGCGGGCTTCCCGCTTCCAATAGCAGGATCCCTCTAACTACAGCAAAAGTACGCATGTTTAATATAGTACAAGTCTTCAAGTATTAGAGGAGTTAAGTGAACTCTTTGCCCGCAATCACCGTATCTAGTATGAGCTACCAGTTCAATGAATGGGATAATAATTCTTGGATGGCTATGCTTATTGTGCATTGTTCGTTACTTTTATTGTTTCATGTTTAACACTGTTGAGTATCAACAAACTAGAATTTGGCAAAATCAAAGGATAGAGATTGTAAAGAGCTCAACTCATTGGAATTTGGTATGTGGATTTCATATAGATGATTGGTGCTAAAGAGGTTCTGTTTATGATCCCTAAAAAGTGATTGAGCTTTTGTCATTTAAACTTCATCTACTTTCTAAAATGATCAACCTTAGAGTAGCTATAGGTCTCCTATGAGAGTTGGTAATGTCCTAGGGATGTATATTTTGCTGTCAAAGCTTTCCATTTTGGGAGGACAAAAAGATAAACCGCGCTCAATCGAGTTTGCAGAAGAAAGGAATTATGGCTAGAACTTCTCTTGTTCGGTCTTGCCTTTTAAATTCCTTGTTTGGTTCAGGAACATGAAAAGTGAGAACAACATATAACATGTGCTCAGAGCTATTCTTGAGAATTATTGTTGAACAATTTCATTTTCAGGTAACTATCTTAACTATTTGTACTGGTTTTTAGACAATAGAAACACAAGTGTGCTTTTAAATTTTCTAAATTGACTGAAAGAAGAATAAAAATGGAAACAAGACTAATGAAAAGCATATTAGCACCTTGTTTAACATTATGCGTAGCGGTCTCTATACCTCGTTTGAGACTCGTGCATTTAAGATGAAGGATTTAATAAATTGTTTTTACTAGATTTGACATTTTGCAATGATGTTTATGTGTGTTTCCTACTTATAGAGTTTCATTTCACGTGGCTTCTATTGCTACGGGTCATATAATTTTGTTGTTTATTATAAACCACGCTAAATTTTCCCATACATTTTTTACATGCTTGTTCAAGCTTTGTTTCTATACTCACCCTAGGTTGTATTATTTTCGTGGAAGAGAATATGTATTCTTTGCATGAAAACTTGTATATTCTGATCTTGTAGCATTAAATTATGGTAAAAGAAGAGAGTAATAAACGTTAGTTTTGATGATGCACATTTTGTAGGTTTCTATGCCACAGAAGGTATATCTTCTTCGTGGAAATCATGAATCAAAATATTGCACTTCTGTTTATGGATTTGAGAAAGAAGTCTTGACCAAGTATGGAGATAAAGGAAAACACGTGTACCGGAAGTGTTTAGGATGTTTCGAAGGACTTCCTTTGGCTTCCATTATAGCTGGACGGGTTTACACCGCACATGGAGGGCTTTTCCGTTGCGTAGCCACTACTCCCTCAAAAAGATCTAAAGGAAAGAAGACTCGCAAACTAATTCTCAACCCGGAATCTAGTTCTCTAGTTCTTGGTTCATTGGAGGAGTTATCTAGAGCTAGGAGAACTGTCCTTGATCCGCCGTGGGAAGGTCTGAACTTGATTCCAGGTGATGTCCTATGGTCAGACCCATCAATGAGCCCTGGCCTTTCTCCAAATAAAGAGCGGGGAATCGGTCTTTTGTGGGGCCCCGATTGCACTGAAGAGTTTTTAAAGAAGTACAATCTGAAGGTGATCGGTGAATAAATTTTTCTCTTTAAATGCTCATAGAAGTTTGCAACGACATACTGTTCTGTTGGCCAATTGCTTTGATTAGTTGCGTTTTAAATGTTATGGCTTGTTATTATCAAATTTAAGAAGGCATGACCTATAAGCACAGAATCTGATCATAAGGAAAATGCATTATTCCAAGATTGTTGACATGACAAATCATCTCATTTCTTTGGTTAGCCATGAATTGTCCCAAAAGATTAACAATGGATATCAAGCTATTCCACACCTTCATCACGTTCAAACTTTTCATCTCACATGTTGAGATGAAAACACATAGAAGAAGAAATGAATACAAATTGGTAAACAATGCAAATGGGGATAATTGAGCCCAGAGCCTCTCTTAAACCAAAGTTTTTAATACCATAGAGAAGTGGACCCAAAGCCTTCCATAACTCAGAGGTTTGATACCATGTCAAGGCACCAATTTTCCCTGAAGGTTAAGTTGTTGGGAAACATTCTCTAGCATTGTATATCTAACATATTTATCTCCTTTTCGATCAATAATGATTGCAAAAAGAATGACACAGCATGTCAAGATGATTAGTCACAAGTTATGGCTACTTGGCTAGAATCATTTACTCCTAGTTGACAATTCTAGACCATACTGCAGCCACATGTATCGATTTACAGATGAAAAATAATATTTCCGAGCTTACATTGCTTTTGATGCCAAAGTATGGGGGTCTATAGTGAACTAAAAGTGCAGATAGTATATCAATACCTATGTAATTTGCACTTGGCATCAATTTATTACTCTGTAGAGAAGAACTTGAGGTTTGCCTTGGAAAATATATTCAATGGTGATAGTGTGTACTTGCTTCAGGTGTAAGCTCTCTCAACAATCCTTGAAAAAATTAAAAATAGGAAAAGAAAATCACCTATTTCTTGTGTCTGTCATCTTTGTGTTTACTTGTATATTTGTTGAGCTGTATAGTACTAGATAATGAAATTTGGTGCTCCATCCTGACCAGTCCTTCGGCATTCTTGTTTACGCAGTTAATCATTAGATCACATGAAGGTCCTGATGCAAGGGAAAAGCGTTCTGGTCTAGGAGGAATGGATGAAGGGTACACAATAGACCATGTCGTTGAGTCAGGGAAACTAATTACTTTGTTCAGTGCTCCTGATTATCCACAGTTTCAGGTATTTCTTGTTGTAACAGATGGTCTTCCCTGAGTCTGCTCTAGTTGCATTTGCATTTTAGTATTCGCTCTTCTATTGGTTCTGCCTGACATCCCCTTTCAACATGTGATATAGACAATTGAAAAAGTTTTTCATCCATTGGCTTGGTACTTTTGCCTCTGCATGTCCTATATTGTTAAATTAAATTTAGATGTGTGAGTCTCATCCTTAAATAATCACCATTTGAGTTGGATTCATCTTGTTTCCAATTTTAGTTGGGCCACACAACGGAGTAGCATTTTGTCTCTCCTTGATGATTATGTACCTGATTCTCATTCTTCCTTATTCTAATCAAGATAATCTTAGAAATGGGCCTTCTTTTGTTTTGGCATTTCTGTCATTAGAGATTCTAAGGATAGCAACATAAAATTGCCTCTTAAAGAAGTTAAACTTCCCCGTAAAAGGAAGGTTCAGAGAAGTAGCTTAATTGAGGACATCTTGATGGTACGTCATGAGGTGCCCCGCATTTTGAAATTCCTTCCAAGTTCCAAGTCTTAGATTCTTTCAAATGTTTTGGGAAAAGAGGTTTCTCTTGATCTTTGAGAAATATTTGTTTCCTTGTTCAAGACCAGGGTCCCTTGTAAAATGGTATTAGTGGAAACCTCTCAGGAAAATTCTTACCGTCCTTTCCACTTATGTATTGTGCATCTTGTCATCAGAGAGGCTTGTAAGAAGAAGGCATGGACTATGACAATTGATGGAAATAAAGTTACTCAAAAAGCAAAGGGCGTGGAAGAGAGCCATTTCCATAAATGAAACAGCGCAAGATGTTGTTTGCTTGAAAATGGTGTCAATTGGGTCTGTCCAATGTGGATATCGTATTAGATTGTAGATCATCTTGAGTCCTCATTAATTAGGTGGGTAAGCCCCTTCATGAGAACTTGATACATTTTTGTAGCAGATATTCAATGCCTAAAAGATTCTTCTAGTTATGACACAGAGAGAGGTACATCAACAATGCTTTCCGTTTTAAAAGCTCATATTTGATTTGCTTTTAGTTTACGCCAAAGCTGCTTCAGAATGGCAAAGCTTCTTTGTGGAACTGTGGCCAAAAGGAGTTTTAATTCCTCCTTTGGTTATCAATTCACGTCCTTAATTGGACCTGAAATTTGCAGTAACACAAATAATTCCAACTTGGGCATGACGTCCGTGGATTGACTTATTGATATAAGCTCTTAAACATGCTTGTGCCTTCTGTATTGCATCTCTTATGCGTCACTGCATTGGGTTTGGTTAGAACAGATTGTTAGATTTCTTGGAGGGTTCCAACCTAAAATCAATTGGCAATAGGTGGAGTAGCCTCTGGAATTTATTAACCAAGCTTGGGTGGCTTAGATGAGCGATGTGCAACAAGTCTAACACTCCCCTCACGTGCAACCCGGATGCACGTGAAGGTGAGACGGACTCGGGCGAAGAGATGACGGAGACTTTCCCATGAGAGGTGAGACCACCCAAGACCTAGCTCTGATACCATTTAGATTTCTTTGGAGGGTTCCAACCTAAAACCAATTGGTAATAGGTGGAGTAGCCTCTAGAATTTATTAACTAAGCTTTGGTGGCTTAGATGAGCGATGTGAGACAAGTCAAACACAAATGTCCCTGCTTAATTTGTTTTTTCCCGATGATGTTTGGGATACTGATTTGTCGTCCAACCCACAGATCTCTTTACTAGACTGTCGGAGATTTGAGCATTATCATGCTCCCCAAGATTGTCTTTGTTCCCCAATTCACCATTTTTGAGAGATTCTGGGACGTTGGGTGAGATGAAGAAGCAATATAAGAAACTCATTGGAATTGATTCAAGATAGGAAAGAGTGGACAGACCGGCCCATACTTCAGTATCACCTTATCGGCAACAATAAAGATTCTAGATGAGTGTCAGTGTCATAAAGGTTGACGCCCACCTTGCCTATTTCTCATCAGACAGTATCAGTAAAAAGCGAATGACTCCATTTCATAGGAAATGTGATGTTTCTCTTCTTTAATTTCAGTAGTTACAGCAACTGGGGTTGTAAGGTTTGAATTTCAAAGTTCTCTTTGAGAAAATAAGCTACTTATCAGAAAAAGAACAGAGATCAGAATCACTTCTTAAACATGATGGCTGATTCTTGTTGAATCCAATTATTTTCTTGAAACAACAATCCTTAGTATCTTCAAGACCAGACCTCACTCTGAGATGATTTGCGTAGAATGAGACATTAGTATCTTCGGTTTGTGAGGTGTGGACCTATGCAGCACCGACACTTTGCCCGAAGCAACGTACTTGCGTTAGACAATCTCTAGACATAGACACGCTTTGGACACATGTCTGACACTTGATTTCGAAGAGTCCCCTTTTTTTTGTGCAAGATTTTGCTTGTTGGACACTCTCAAACACCCCAAACGCGCCTGACACTTTTTAGACACTCCAGAGGACACACGCATGACACTTTTCAGATACTTCGAGGGTGAAAATGCAGTTATAGGAACATTTTTTTCAAGATGATTCTTGTGTGTTTTTACGGTTTTTGCACCATTCCTAATTTAACATCTATTATATTGAAAATATCCACACAAAAAATGTGTCCCCCCAGCGTGTTGCGTCCTCTAATTTTTTTTTTTTTTGGAAATTGGTGTGTGTGCATGTCTCATGCCCGTGTTGGTGCTGTATAGGTCAGGATGATAGATAGATGCATTTATTGATTGTACGCATTGGTTATTAAACGTGTTCAAATTAACTTAGTTTATCTGTTGGAAGCTACTAATTTGGTAAGTAATATGGGAACTTATATGTCCTTGTTCTATTATGTCTTCCTTGCAGGCAACAGAAGAACGCTTCAAGAATAAAGGCGCTTACATTGTTCTAAACCCCCCTAATTTTGATGCCCCTGTGTTTCACAGTTTTGAAGCAATTACTCCAAGACCTAAGGTATGGGCTACGGATCCTGCTAATTTCTACACTAGAGAATAGTTATGTATCCTATGTTCCACCTAGATGAAATTAACTTAGCTGAGCATTGCCAGTCTAACATGTATTGACGAAGGCTCGTCCGTGAGACTCTTTGGATTGGAAAGAAAAGGTGAAAGAAAATATAGGAAGATAATGAAGTGAAGAAGTTAAATTTGTTTATGTAGCTAGTTTATACCCTGCATGTTAACTATTGATAGGCTAATTTGGGGTTTCTTGGTTCAAATAAGACGTTATATAGGTATTTCCGTATGTAATGAACATGATGTAATCTGCATGGCAGGCGAATCCATTTTATGATTTCGAAGATGTGATTGACTCCGATGAAGAATTGGACTTGGCGTCAATGGTTTCATGATCGTCCTGAAAGAGTTCATCGCCCCCTGTATTGAAGTGCTAGTCTATTTATTTCTAGTATTTTTGCTCGGCAAGAGGTTTTCGTCCCCAATCCACAAGCCGTCGGTTACCCTTTTCATATGTAGAATGATGTATTTAATCTTTCACCCTGGCAAGTGTATGCTGAGTAGGTTTTCTGTTTTGTGTGTTTCACTTGTATAAGTTACTCACATCCGTTCTTAGCACTTTTAAAATTGTTGTAATAGAAACAAGGGAAGAAATGCCGAATCTGCAATTTTGGGAAATTAGAAAGGTTGCAAGTTTGCTTCTCTTTTGGGTAATAAAAGTGCTAATCTGGGTTTTTTGATCTCTTGGTTCTACCTTTCCGATGAAACGGGAAATATTATAAAGGATATGTGTGAGGAATATAATTCGTATCAATGGCTGTTATTATTATTGTTTTTTTTTGGTAATGCAGGGTGTTCTAAGTTAGCTTGCACGCACATCGGGCTAATCCTACAGCCCTTTCACACTTTTGTGAGTGGGGTGAGGTGTCCACACGCCTGTGAGGGGTGAGGTGGTCCAAAAAATTGTTAGTAAGGAAAATTGAACTTGAGATCTTAGGATGGAGCAAATTTCCAAGTCCAAGGCCAAGACCATCCGGCCTATATCACTTAAAATATTCATCATAGAGTGGACACAAATGGTAGCGGATTAGAGTAGTGGCGGCTTCCAGCATAGTTAGACCTTAAATTATACTAGCTCTATTTTAAAAGAATTTATATAAAATAGTAACAAATACAACTTTTACACTTTCCTTTTGTGTCTATATTTATACTTAAACACATGAAGTAACAAAATTGTATTTGGATTACCGAATTATCGGATCGATGTTAATTGGATTCGGATCGAATCTGATCTATTGACAGGCCTATCCCTATGTAGTTTTCGCAATTCATAAAGGCTTTTGTCATTTTGTAATAACTTGAGTTTCTGCACGATTCGGGAGTCTTGTAGTGACTATAGGGTGTAGTCAGGGGCGGAGCCAGAATTTTGGTCAAGTGGGATCGAAAATTGAACTATGTATGATTCACTTTTTCTAGTTGCTATTTGAAAGGAACAATCAAATTAACAAGTTAATCAAAAAGTAAATATATATTAATAACAAAATACAACTTCGATTCACGAAAGACCTCGACGATTTTTCATACTTTGGAAACGATGCATGATAGCCTTGTTCGTAATGGTTTGTGGGTGGAAATTCTATTTTGACTCCTCTTTTTCCTAAGTACAAAACCCTTATATATGGGTTGGGGCGAAAATGAATTTTAAAGGGGGGTCAAATAAGTAAAAATTGGATAAAAATTATACCAATCTCTAAAAAAATTTGGGAGGCAGCGGGGTCGGCTGCCCCCCCTTGTCCCTTGCTCCCTCCGCCCCTGGGTGTAGTAGTGAGTAATCGCAGTCGTCCAAAACTTTTTTTTAAAAAATTTGAACGATTAATTACTAAGATAGACGGTTGCGATTACTTTTCTGTACCCCGTAGTGAATTTGCTTGCCCCCACTTCCAGTTTCTGCATCAATCACTGTTTCATTGGGCCTCTTCACCTCTTTTATGAGGCTCCCTCGTCCCCATGCATGTAACATCATGGACCTCGGTTTTGTCGGTGGTTGAAACGTTAATGATATTTTGCTTGCATTTGTTAGTAGCTTTTTACAAAAGCAAGAGTGTATTCGATTAAAATGCAAAACTATACCATGGTTAGATTAAGAGGTACTCCAATGCTAGTAAGATTTTCGCACCCAATACTTGGGTTCAAGTTTTAATAGTAGTTGGTGGAGCTATAACTCTTATCTACCCTATAGAGCCCGGCACACGATGAGACTTAAAACTTTGGCTCCTGTGTAAATGTGATGGAATCTCCATAAATGATTGTGTAGTTTAGAAGATAATTTGAGATGGATTTTCTTCGTATAGTAGCATATCTGCATATTTATTACTCCCTTTATTCCTTAAAAAGTATCCGGTCCGCAAACCTAGACTTTTAAAAAGTTGTATTTTTTTCGTTGAAAACTTATACGGAGTAATTCTTTTCATAACTTAAAAGAACTTATTGATATTTATTGATTTTTGGAAAAAAATTCAATATTTTTTACGGACGGAAAAATGCATATTTTTAAAGGTATAGATTTGCGAGCCGGACACTTAACGGAGGGAGTACCTTTTTTTCCGCCTCAATAAAAAGGTCTCCTCTTGGGCATGATCACAAGAGAACTCACCCATCCTGGAATGTACACATTTGAGCCATACCTGATTCCCAAAATGCAAGCGGACATTAGGCCCTCGCAACCCAAGCATCTAGTCCCATCTCATAACTCAACTCGAAGTCTGGACCGGTGGTTGGGAGGGGAGGATTTTAACCTAGCTGCCTCAGTCACTTGAACTTCCACGCTGGTTTCCAAGATTTATTCCTTGTACCCAAAAGAGAAGCAAATCTACCTACTCCCATCATGAGATGCAGCACATGGCGTTCTCAGTAAATTTCTAGCATGGATCAATCAGTGCTTTGCTGGACCTCTCCACCTCGCACGATCAGGCTCCGCTCCATCCCCCATGTGGCATTGTGGACCTCAATAAAGTGGGCATGCTGGAACCCTTCAACTGAAATGCCTTGTGATATTTTGTTTGCATTTGTTACCTTTTAATCAAAGAAGTAAAAAGACTGTGTATATTCAAATAAGAATCAAAATGCAAAACTATAACATGGCTGGTTTAATGGATAAATATTATTCCCTTTGTCTCTTTTTAAGTGTTTCGCTTCATAATTCTAATTTATTAGGAAAATATTATCATTACACCTTTCACATCAACTTTTACCTCTACTGTCCCTACTTATTCTTTATGGAGGCATCATCATTATACTTTTACTTACTAACTTTTCAAAATGGAATATACTTTTAGGGGCAAAATGGAAAATGTACCAACTTTTACCCACAAACTTTACAAAATGGACATTTATTAAGGAACAGCCTAAAATGGAATATTGGACTTTAAAAAGGAGACGGAGGGAGTACGATTTTCTCGCCCAAAATGGTTCAAGTTTTCATTTTCATTGTCGGTTGGTGAAGCTAGGCCGTTCCGCTTTTTGTAAAAATAGGTTTTTGAAAAAGAAGGTGAATTTTAAGGTCAAAAATCATGTGTTTACGCAAATAATTTTCCTACAAATATGGATCTTGTTTGATAGATCTCATTGAGATCTTTAATACGGTGCCAAAAAAATCATAAAATTATTTTATATTTTCATTATATTTGAGTTTGAATTTAGAAAGAAGGAACTTTGAAAAAAAGAAGGAAAAGTAGAACGGGCGAGTCCAGAGCATGCGGTGAGAGTTAAGCTATGGCCCTCATATAGGTGTGGTCACTACGCCAAATTTTGGCTTTGGTGGGATTAAATAACCGCTACTAATTGCCCCAAAGTAAATTAAAGTATTTCCAGCGGTAATAATGTTAGAATTCATACCGCTGTCAAAGCAAGTGTTGCTAAAGAAAAAACGGGGTAAGAGGTTAATTCTTAGGTGGATTTTTGCCGGTGTGCTCGAGATCCTTTTAATCGATCTTTGTATCATTTCCAAAGATTAATAAAATCTTTTTGCTTAGAAAAAAAGAAAAAGAAAAAATAGGGGTAATATATCTATCATCAGTAAAAGTTCCATACTATTAGCAGCGGTCTTAGGTGGTGTTCCGGTTTCTTGAAAAAGAACTTTTTAGAAAAGGAAGGTAATTTCGAGCTCAAAAATCATGTGTTTACGCAAATAATTTTCTTACCAATATGGATCTTATTTGATAGATTTTATTGAGATCTTTTATACGGTGTAAAAAAAATCAAAAAATTATTTTTCATTTTCATTATATTTGAGTTTAAAAATTGAAGAAAAAGAACTTTTTAAAAAAGAAGGGTTAGTGGAACACCCCCTTACAAATGCCACTCAAAGTTTTGGGAAAAAAAAAGTTAATAGTGCTGAGAATTGAACCCGCAACCTTTTGAATAGTATCATGAGTACTTAATCCCAGAGCTACATAAATTTGTGTTTTATTACAAAAATATTACTATTAATAACATATGTTGCTATTGTTATCCACAATTTTAATTACTTTTATCCGCGGTTTCACGTTACAGCCGTTAGTAGTAACCTTTACTGTCAGTTTTACTCCCGCTGTTAATAATTACCTTTTGCAGCGATTTGTTATTACCACCGGTAGTTACACCCTTTACTGGCGGTTTTTATTACCCTTTACTGACGGTTTTATTACCTCCGATAAAAACCGCCAGTAAAAATTATTTCCGGCGTAGTGATTTATAATTAGAATCTCCACAAATGACTGTATGATGTTGAAGATAACCCGTGATAGGTTTGTAGAGTAACATATCTGTACATTTATTTCTTGATGTGAATGCATGAATGATATGTAGGGCTAGATTAATTGGATTAAACGAAAGAGGTGACACATAATTTGATCAATGTCTCTGATTAGATCTCACCAGTAAAATGCAATTTGGTCACATGCCTTGACGTACCTCTGCTTTAATTTATTTGCTAGATTCCGTTTTTGGGTACAATTATGCATTCAGAATAATTTGGTACTATAGATGGGAGATTTCATATGAGAGAGAGAGAGAGAGTGTGTCATGGGAGTAGTTAGCAATATAAATACTACTATGCGCATTAAAAGGACGGCTATTTGGTTATGAGTTCTGACGCGGCGGAATTCACGAAGAGATTAGTTGCGTACTAATCAAACGAATGATAGATACTCGTAGCCACGAGCAGTTCTTGAATCCTCAAGAGAAAAAGACAAAGTTAATATTATTGATAAAATGCTTAAAAGTTAAATAATTGAATAGGTTACAGCCCTTTTTATAAGACCCTAACCTTAGAAATCCTACAGTAAAAGAAATAATAAAACATGCCAAAACAAGCGGCATGAAATAAAAGATATTTCTTAATTAATTAAAATAAAATCCTAATTCTTATAGACCAAGAATCCTAATAAAGGTAGAAATCAAAATCAAACCGAATACGGAAAGTTAATAATTCTAACCTAAACGAAAATATTTCTAACCAAAATCTTATTCTAAAACAATAAAAATAAAATACAAAAACTCTCCGTTTTTGTCCTACATCAAGTTCGATGCTTTAACATTGTATCAAAGTTATTGTTTTAGTTATCGGAAAAAAAAAAGAACGGCTACCATTCCTAGCTTGGGTAAATTTCAACGATGCCGTTGCTTTGCTTAATGACAAATGTACTCCATTCACACACACGAAATATTTATAAATTTTTTGTGGTTTCAATCTTTATTTCTTTGACACCCCAATCAACAACAGTTTGACCAAATACATGATTGAATTAGTAAAAAAGTGGCTTACAATATTCATGGTATAATTCAGCCCCGGTAAGAAAGTTGTGAAGAATTATTGGGCCAAGAATTTCGCTCCCCCAAAAATCTATTCCTTCTTAGACTTGTCCCACTTCGCTCATCTAAGCCACCCAAACTTGGTTAATAAATTCTAGAGGCTACTCCACTTATTGTCAATTGGTTTTAGATTGGAACTCTCCAAGAAATCTAACATGATATCAGAGCTAGGTTTTGGGTGGCCTCACTTCTCGTGGGAAAGTCTCTATCATCTCTGTAGCCCGAGTCAGTTAGTCAGCTCCTGGGGGAGTGTTAGACTTGTCCTATATTTGAATTATAGGACTTGAATCTATCATGTCCTATATATATAATGTAAATGAAAAATAATGAAAAATAATTTTTAAACTCAAAAATAATATAAATGAAAAATAATTTTCATTTTTTTTGCATCATTCAAAAGATCTTGATAATATCTTCTAAATAAGATCCATATGACATATTTTTAGATTTCAATAAGTCCCTTATTTTTGAATTTAAAATTGACTTTTTAAAAAATAAATACTTTTATCAAGTTCTGAAACGGGATCTATTCTAGCGCACATTGTAGCGCAATGACCGGAGTTTTGTAGAACAACTCCCTAAACTTCCTTAGCAACATTTAGAGACAAGAAAGTATAAGAGCGGAAAAGAAAGACCGAGTGTAATTCGGATGAGAGTCTTAATAGTAAATAAGGGACTCGTAAATGATCTTGCTAAACTTCTTTCCTTGTGTAATGTTACCAACACGAAATCAATAATAGGCATCGGGGTGTTTTCGGTAGTGAGTAAGTTGTAATTTTTTTTTTTTTGAAGCAATCAAGTTGTTAGGTGTTTTATGTAGCGAATAAGTTCTTAAAAAATGTCAAGTTATTTCTGGTGGTGAATAAGTTGTAGATGCGGATAAAAAAAAATAGAGAATAAGTTGTAGATGGGTTTGTGAGTAGAGTTACTGTAGCAAAAAACGTTTTTGTTGACAAGTTGTTAATTTCTGTTAACGAGATGGTAAAATGCCATAACTTCTTGATTTGTGTGAATGACATGATTAAAACGCCTACGTTTTTTCCTCAAATTACTACCGGAAATATTAGTATGAACTTCATAAAAATCCAGTAGCCAACATTTATCATCTGCATCACAAACTATTTTACCAGCAACCGAATTCAGATCTTTGGATTTTGTTAATTTTTTTGTGTCTTCTTTTTTCCATTTTTTTTTTGGTGTGTGTTACTGCAGTTTTATACTATTATTGTTCTTTATATTTTTTGGTATGTGTTACGGCCTTTTCTCCGCCATAAATTCGAGGGTTTCAAAAAAAATTTCCTTCAAAGTGTGAGTTCTCCATTCTGCAATTTTTTTTCGGAGAGAGAGAGAGAGGGGAAAAAAGTGACTGAGAGGGGGAAAGTGGAAAAGGCAACACTTGTAATTTAGTTGGTGTATTAAGGGCAAAATGTTTGGAGGGCATATCTTATGGGACAAATTTATAGAAATACTCCCAAAACTACTACACTCCCCCACATAAATTTTCCATTGAGTGGGGTCAATGGACCTCCTTAGCTTAAGTGTAAGTTTGCCCCTGGTCCTTTTCATGTTGTCCCTTTGGGGGCATCCGATAAAAAAAAGTTCTTTTCATGCTAATAATCTTTATTTGAAAGATTGATAACATTGCTTTTTGCCGATAAAGAAAAAAAAAAGTTCTTTTTTGCAGATAAATGTTACTCATGAGGGTGGAGGAGGGGACAGCCAGTCATAACAATCCTCCTTGAACATTATCATAGGGATTCCAAACCCACATTGTCGTGTTGATTGTTGTATGGAAATGAATCCTCATGCATCACTATCATTGATTGGGTGAAGGACAGAGACCTAAGGAGTCCTAATTAAGGACATGATTATGAAAAGCTAGTTGATTACTTTTATTAATGAGAGAGACATGCTTACA
>BPLS01000641.1:583157-634382 GCA_019656275.1 Rhododendron kiyosumense
ATAAATTCTGGAAGAGAGTGAAATTCGAGAGAATTTGGATATTAGCCCTTAACTGGATTCCTAATCCTTGTGTGTCTGGACTGGTGTGGCTTCCGATGCGTAATCCTCGTATATCTCTTTGTGTTGTGTTTTTTCCTTTCCTGCTTTTGTTATTCTGTGAACCATAGCATTCCAAGAATCATAGGCTGGTTATTCAAATCCAAACAAATCTCAATGTGTGCGTATGACGGGAAATTATTCAACAGCGGTGCCCGAGACTCTCCTCCGCCACATAGCAACACCACGCAACACATTGCTCTATAGTGGAGGAGGGGCCTGGGGCACCCTGCGGCAGTGCCCGAAGGCATTGAATAATCTCCCACACATAACGGATTAATTCGTTGAAATTTAAGTCTTTTTAAATTTTGACTCCTTTTAGGGTGGCTCTATTAGGAGTTGAGGGTTCAAGCAAACTTTTTGCGTTCAAAAAATGTACTAATTTTTTTTTTTTTTAAACATTAACTTATATCATTCATTCAAAAATAGAGTAAATGAATGTTCACTAAAATTTGTGTGCAAGTAGATCATATAGCTCACAAAACAAAATAAATTTGGCCCGACAAATTTTCAATCAAAGTAAATTTCTTCATTTTGTATTGTGTTCTGCATACAAAATTTTTCTTGATGCATTTTTGTCACTGCTGAACCAAAATCCTGCGGTGACTCCTTTCGTGGAAATTGAACTGTTTCCACCCACATGACAGCTTATTTTGATGCTTAATTTGTATTTCTTCTTTAGAACCACATTGATGGAATCTGATTTCTTCAAGTTTCTGCAGTGATGGAAAAAGAGAAGGAAATTCTGCAAACTTCACATTAGTTTCCTCAGGTAACTCCGAATGTGTGAAAGCTGTTTCTTTTCTTTCAATAGAATTCAATTTCCATAGTTTTTTTTTTTTTTTTGAAAAGCCAATTTCCATAGTTTGAATCAATGAATTTTGAATTTTCATGTCCCTTGACTTTGTTTGCAACAATATATACAACAATTTGCACTACGTGCTGATGTGGGCATTGCATGATTGATCATCGAGTAGACAACTGTTTTTCAATCACCAATCATGATCGGAAATCGCTTGTTTAACAGGTTTCCTTCATCGGGAGTGGAAAACAAACTCCTTGGAGGCCTTATAGAAAAGATTCATAATGGGATTCGTCGATCTATTTGTTGCCGCATTGATGCCGGTTCTGAAAACATTGATAGTCACAGCCATTGGATTATTCCTAGCGATAGAGCGCGTGAATCTCTTGGGCCCCGTTGCAAGGCACCATTTGAATAACGTAAGTCAAACAACATTTCAATTCATAGAATCAGTTTTGCAGAACATATATGTATCATAAACCTGTTTTTGAAAACAAGCATAGCTCACTTTATGCACTGTGAACAGCTGGTGTTCTATGTGTTCACCCCTGCACTTGTTGCTAGCAATCTGGCCGATACGGTTACATCGAGCAGTATACTTTCTTTGTGAGTAAATCTCAACTCTGCTCGATTCCTCCCACTTTTTAAACTCAGTTTCTGTTATTTCGCTTTGGTTTTTTGATGTCTAACTTCTGGTTTCATGTGTGTAGGTGGTTCATGCCAGTGAACATCCTTCTCACATTTATCATTGGTTCAGCACTTGGATGGATACTTGTAAAAATCACTAGAACTCCTAAACATTTGCATGGCCTTGTAATTGGTTGTTGCTCTGCAGGTAAATGTGACACCGTTTGATTTTTGTTCCCAGAATCAGTTTTTCAAAACACTTTTCTGTTTGCCAGAACATTTTTCCTTTCAAAGTGTAAATGGATGTCCTATAAGTCACAAAATTTTGGTGCGGGAGCGGGAGCGCGAGCATGAAAGCGTCTTTGAAACATATCCCAGCCTACATTGAAACATATCCCAGCCTACTAAAATTTTCGAGAATGAGGATTGAGAGCTGGAGCGCAGTGCATTTTGAAGAATTATGTGAATATAAGTGCATGTCTCACGTAAGCATATAAAGATTACACGATGTTGATACCAATGGCATCCTATTTGAAAAATAAGAAAGGAGTCTTGTAAGTTTTGCCAACTTTAAAAGTTGGAAGGCGAGTTGTTGCTTGTTACTCATTACAGTGGACAGTCACTTTATATGATCTTGATTCTAATTATGGACTGATTTTCTTCATGTTTTGGCCTGCTACAACGATCAAATGTAAAAAAACGATAATGTTGTTCTATCGGTTTACTGTTATTTTGCCACAATCTCAAATGTAGAGCATTGGGTTAAAAACCCATCTACTTTTTCGATTCAAACAGTTTGCTCGGGTGATGTGACAGATTTGTGAAGCAAAAATTCCTGTCAAATATGGCACCAAAATGACACTGCTATTTTCTAGCAGCAAATTTTAGCTCACCACTGTCATAGATTTTGCCAAAACAATCTGTTTAGTTGAGGTGTGCTAAGCTGGCCCGGGCCCTGTTGCATTGCAAATTGCATCATCAAACACTTTTTCCGAGCATAATAGATCACTTTCGTTTCATTTGAAATATCTGAATCCTGCAGTCTTCTTACCATGTCATAAACTAGTTTCAAGACAGAAAATAGTTGTCAATCACAATTCATTTTGGAGGGTTTGGTTTCTACAGGAAATCTGGGAAATCTGCTCCTCATAATCATCCCGGCAGTTTGCGATGAAACAAATAGTCCATTTGGAGATTCATCTACCTGCACTACTACTGGAAATGCATATGCATCCCTCTCTATGGCTGTAATGTCTCTTCATTCTGTTACTGTAGAAACTTTACACATGCTTAATATGAACTCCAAATGTTTTTTTTTTTTTTGGCTCGGCGAAAGTCAGTAGTGTTAGTTGTAGCTAGTTAGTAAGGTTTGAACTCTAGTCAAATGCACGGGAGTACATGGTGCCGAGTCTACCGACCACTGGGCTACCACTCCATAGGTTGGTTGAATATCTCAGGGCAATGTCACTGCCGTTACTATCGCTCTGAGTTGGTTAAAGTAAAGGGCTAGCCCTTCACAACTCATGAATTTTGACTTAATTTCCTTTACCAAGTCAAATTACCATATGGGGAAATTTAAGTTACTTTCCATATCTTGTTTCCATAATTCAGATTGGAGCTGTTTACATTTGGATTTACATATATAACATCATACGGGCATCTGCAAGTAAGAGAAATGCAGAGAGTAGTACCGATGTAATTGACTTTGTCGCTCCTGGAGGAATCACCGATAGCTGGACAGAACCATTGGTTGCAAAGGGTAGCCGAAGGTCCGAGGACTTCGAAGCTCAAGATGAATCACCTCGTACTGGATCCGAGGATAAAGTGAGAGTTTCTTCCCTTTTCCCTACTGCCATGTCTGATTATGGGATTTGCTGGAAAGGAAAATTAAGGAAAAAAACTTTAACTCCCTGTATTGATTTAATTTTTTTTATGGGGAATCAAAATACAAAGTACATTTGTGAAGAACACCCCTTCGCTTTTTCTCATTTTCTTTGCTTTATAGCTTCTTGAAATATTGAAAGGCCTAAAACTTGGTTCACAAACATTTGGATAGGTGTTAGCTATCAGGCATACGTGTACACAACCCACGGATATATCCTTTAAAAGAGAAACTTCTGTAGCCATTTTCTTGGAATAATAGCATCTAATCAAGCTGTTTTAAATCCTAACAGGCTTCAATGTACTCAAAATGATCCACTTTATGATTCAGTTAAGTCGTATTATTCGTTCCACTTTGGTTGTCTCGTGCCCCAATTGTATAAGATGTAAAATGGCGCAAAGGGATAGCTGCCAACTTTGAAAACAAGAATGTAGGAAAAACTGTGTCAACTCATGTGGCATGTTTATATATACAATTTGGTCTCTGATTACTTACTGAGCTACTGTAAACCTTTTAAAACTATCGATTGGCAGGTGCCGTTTTTCAAGAAGATTCAGCAGCAAATGAAGAATTTCGCAGAAAAGATCAACTTGAAGATGTTACTTGCACCATCAACGATTGGAACAGTAAGATCATGTTGGTGTTTATCGCCTGGATTTGTATAATCTTTTGCTAATTGAGTAGGGTGTCTGTTACTTTCTAGAAGTTTTGTTTTACCCAAAGTTGAAAATCCTGGCCACGCTTTCAAAACTTTCCGGCCAAAAGTAATTCTTCGCAGCCATGAGTAATTCTTCGTGGCTATAAGTAATTCTTTGCGGTCATAAGTAATTCTTTGCAGCCAAGAGTAATTCTTCGTGGCTGGAGTAATTCCTTGCGGCCAAGAGTAATTCTTCACGGCTAAGAGTAATTATTTGCGGCCAAGAGTACTTCCTTGCGGCCAAGAGTAATTCTTTGCGGCCTTAAGTAATTCTTCAACCGTCTTGCAGAGTAATCCTATTTTCAAAACTTCGCAGCCAGGAGGTATGTAGAAGTTTGCATCCACGATATTCCAAAACAAACCATACGCTGACCACACTGATGTAATTCTGCCATGTTCTTGATCTATACCCTGGGTCCTGCACTAGGGTTCTACAAATTCAGAAAAGTGTATAACTTAATGGGTGATAGAGACATTTCATCAAAGGAAAGTCCTTCTGTTGAGTCTTGATTGTATCATCTACGTCACTGCCACATCTATACTAGTGTAGTGTGGTGGTAATGCGCATAGCGATAATGAGTGACTGCTCTTTAGCTTGATGGTGTTGTTTTCATTGACAGATAGTTGGGCTTTTGGTTGGAGTAATCACCCCGATAAGGAAGCTTATAATTGGTGACGATGCCCCGCTTCGTGTTCTTGAGAGTTCTGCAGCTTTGGTGGGGTAAGAACCTTGGCTGTAGACTCCACTTTCCTTTATTTATTGCAAAGGCACTAGGTCTAATCATTGTATCAAGGACATAATATCCGACGTTGAAGTGAATCTTGGTACAATTAGAGTCCCGAAAATGGAGAGAAACATCCAATGAGAGTCCTGAAAGACAGACAAAGGCCTTCAGGGAGGAAAGAGGCTCCGCTTTAGCACCTGAAAATTTGTGGGTAGCTCTAGTTCCAGTATGCGTATCATATAAGTCCTGCCTAAGGAGTTATTCTCATCTGATTAATGCATAATGACCCTTGCAATCTGATGCAGTGTTATGGGGTGTCCATATATTGAAAAACTACTAGCTTTTAGCTTTTAGAGTGAAGGCCAAGTTTTTGTTGAGTCACTAGTTTAGTTAAGTAAGAAATGAGCTCAATGAACTCCCTCAAGTGCAACATGTCTTGCACGTGGAGATGAAAACATCCGTGCATGGAGAGGAGAAGCAGAAAACCAAAAAATAGAAGAGCGGATGCAAATGGGGAACAATGGTAAATGAAGACCCTCGAACCTAAGATTTCTTAAAATCCATGCATAGCTCTGATACCATGTTATGTTAGCGATTGTCCCAAAAGTTTAAGTTGTTTGAAAAAGGCTCAATATTATATGTCAAGCTCTCCTTTGAAATGAAATATTAAGCAAGCTGAAATTCTAGAAATTTTTTCTTCCATTATTAGTCACCTCATGGATCCAGTTTCTGTATATGTATATCAATCAGTTTTCTAAACATACTCTTGGCCCTGCCCATTCTGCCACAGGGAGGCAACAATCCCATCTATGACACTTATAGTAGGAGCTAACCTTCTCAAGGGTAAATTTCTATACACCATTTTGATTTCTTCCATTATTTCCTTGACCATTAGCTCTAATCTTTCAGAAACTTTTTCCCGTTAAATTTCAGGTTTAAAAAGATCCGGAATAGGCTTGTGGGTTATTATAGGGGTCAATGTAGTCCGGTATATCGCGTTGCCCCTATGTGGTATTCTTGTTGTTAAAGGTGCACAGCATTTCGGCTTAGTTGGATCGGATGCATTGTATGAGTTTGTTCTTTTGCTTCAGTATGCACTTCCTTCTGCAATGACTATAGGTATGATCAGTTTAGGTCCATCTTCGATTTTAACCTCTTATTTTAGAACTCACTTGTTTTCACTTCTTCAATCTTAATCCTCATGTAACCTTTTTCGGTTTAACGCTCTACAACAATCTTATGATCAAAGGGTTGGAAACTGATTTGGTAAACTTGTAAAGCCTTCTTTCTAGGGTGCTCTATTTCATATTCTAAGGCTCTATCTTGTAGCATTGTCAGCTTCCTGATTAGAAGAAATATTAAAAAGGCTTTTGTTTTTTCCTTGGAAACAATAACAAAAAGGCGCACTTACCCCCCAAAAAAAAAAAAACAAAAAAAAAAAAAAGGCGCGCAAGTGTTTACAAACTTATTTTGAAAACAAGTTAAGGAGTTGCCGGAGGTTGGGGTAGTTGCTGTGGGGAAAGGGTCGTTGGAGGTGGTGGATGGAGGAGGGAGAGGTTGCCAGAGGCCATTGATGTTGAGGTAGGAAGTATATAATCAAAACTTTTACCAGAAACAAGTGAAACTACTTTTTTCCCACAAGCTCAAGGAATTTTTGGAAACTGTTTCCATTCTCTAGACATAACAGTCGTCAAACATGTTATCTATTTCTAGTTTCCTTATTTTGTGACCAAAAACTGAAAACAAAAACAGAAGTTCTGCGAAACATGGCTCGTAATCTCAAATATAGGATGAAACAAATGTGTTTGGTGGTTTCTTATCTTATTGTTTCTTCTGTTTCCTATGCTACTCCTCTGGGTTTGGCAGGAGAGTCAACTAGCGTTGTACCCGTTGGATACACTAGGCCAGAAAGAAACGCCAACGCGATTTTTTTTCACGTGCACCGAGCGTACACAACTCTAGTATAGGATCAAAACAAATGTGTTTGGTGGTTTCTTATATCTTAATGCTTCTTCTGTTTCCTATATAACTCCTCTGGGCTTGGCAGGTACAATCACTCAGTTGTTTGAGGTCGGAGAGAGTGAGTGTTCTGTTATTATGCTATGGAACTATGCTGTGGCTGCAATCTTTCTCACACTGTGGACAGCCTATTACATGTGGCTTGTGTCCTGAAACCATCTTCTTTATACTTTTATTTCTTCTGCCCTTCCTGGCAAACACACAGATTGCGGAGTCTGAGGAATCAATTGATACCTCCTTTCTTCTGTACTACTATTTTGTTCTTAATTTTTTTGGCAAGTGTGGCAGATGAGCATTCAAGATTGTATTGAGGATACATTATTTACATGGATTGAAGTATATTGAGATAATGTGAGAACCTGAGGCTTTGGTTTGGTTTGTTCTATAACTCCTGTTTACAGATGGTGGGAGTTAGATTGCTCCGTTTTCCTCCAATGGGTACGAGTAAGGGCGTAAATGGTTTGGTTTGGTTTGGATGAGGTGGAGAAGTAAAAGAGGGAGAATTCTAAATACGAAACTTTTGACACCACGCGCACGAGTTGTGTCTTGTGTGCCCGACTATGTGAGTTTGTGTGCAAGTGTTAAAAGATACTCGCGTGTTCAAAATACTTCAAAATGTAAAACATAGATGTAATTCGATCGTGTAATTATCGATGCCTATCGTAAAGATCAATTTGAGTAAACCTCATTTAAGGAACAACTCAATAAGATCAACAAGCTCGGGAAGAGCTCATCTCTCTCGAAACACATAACCAACCAATGCTGCAACAATTATCCTGTTTGATTGATTCAGTTTTGGATCGTTATGGGCTCTCATTTCCAATGTATCAAGAACTAGTTTTTTCCGTTATATGGGCTCATCTCGATTGTAACTAGAACGAGAACTAGTTTTTTTTTTTCACAATATAAGAGGTATCCTCGTACTCAAACGGGATAAGACTAATCCCTTTTAAACTGGCCGTAGGAAACCAACACCCATGGACAAAAAGGAGGGAGAAGTAAAGTAGCTAAGAGGGGGACCACTGGACTAGCCTATGAAGCTATCCAAATGGACTTTCACCTCCTATCTAGCTAGCCAATCCCCAGAAATCAAACTCGCAACTCCCAAGGTGGAAGCAAACTCGTGGCCAGTAGAGGCAACCACCCCTGACTAGTGGAGACAACCCTCGTTGGATATCGAGAACAAATTAGTAGTAGTTACGAGTGTTACATTTGCAACCATGCATCTTCAAAACAATTGATTTAAGTTTAAATAATACCAAGTCAATTTTTGTAGTACCCATCAAAAGATAATTAGACCCCATTTCAATAAACACTTTTTCTTTTAGCATTTTTTTCTCTATCAAATTTTTTTTGTGTTTGTTAATTTTGCGCCAAACTTTTATAAATTATTGATTCGTCTCAACGATACGAATTGAAAAAGTAATTTTTTTTTACTTTTATTCAAATAATTTAGGAAATAACCTTTTTTTTAGCAAAAATAATTATTTTTGCTAAAAAGTGGTTATTTTTTAAAATATTTGGGTAAATGTAATTTTTTTTTCCCGATTTCTCTAAACGAATCAATAATCCACAAGAGTTTGTCACAAAACTAACAAATGCAAAAAAAACTTGAACCGGACAAAAACGAAAAAAAATTCTAAAAGTTATTAGTGGGACGAGGTCTTAAATGGTAAAAATTTGCAAGGATGATCTTGTACCTTGGCTGTAGTACCCATCAATAGATCCAACGGTCATAAACCACGAATCGATCCTCTCCCGTAAATACCCTATCATTGCCCTAAAACCCCATTCCGTTCCCCCCGTCTTCTTCATCTTCTTCCCAATTTCTGCAACTCCCATGACATCCAAACCCTACACTCAAAAACCCTAATTTCAATCCTCTCAACAAAACCCAAAATCCAACCTTTCAACCAAACCCTTCTCTCTCTCTCTCTCTCGGCTGTTTTCGTTGGATGCACGGTCAGTATCTTTATCCTCTTTCCACGTTTAGACACGGGTTTTATGCAGATTGAAATTTAAAAGTCCGCACATCATGATTGCATTCCCCCAAGTTTCACTCGAATATATGGCAGAAATAGTGTAATATTTTCCCTGTTGTTGTTTCTTGTTGAAATTAACGTAAGTGATTAGATTAGAAATGGGTTGTCCTTATCCCGTCTTTTTGCTGTTAAAGTTTCAACCTTTGGCTTGGTTGGATCAGATTCGTTACATCAGTTAGCTACACCAGACCCAGTTTTCCTATTTCACCACTGTTGGCTTTTGTTGGTGTGGTTGTTTGGGTCTGAAAGCGAAAGTATAGCTAGTGATTAGATTGGATATGGAGTTTGAACCGTTGGGTATGGGGAATGATGTAATAGAATTCGACATGATGGGGCTGGGTGATGATACTGTTGACATTGACCACCAACTTGACGATGATGATGGCCTCCTTATTGAAAATTCGTATGGCAGTGGGGCCGGTAGGGCCGTTGGAGAGCTTTATCTTCCTGAAGGGGACACTAACCTTGAACCCTATGAGGGTATGGAATTCGAGTCGGAGGAGGCCGCCAAGGCCTTCTACAACTCGTATGCCAGGCGGGTTGGTTTTGGTACCCGTGTCAGCATGTCGCGTAGGTCTAGACGGGACGGTGCCATTATTCAGAGATCGTTTGTGTGTGCCAAAGAGGGGTTTCGTGTCGAGAAGGAGAAAAGTGGGCGTGATGATGGTCCTAGGATTAAACGCCCCCGTGCTGAGACTAGGGTTGGCTGTAAGGCCACATTGGTAATTAAGATTCACGATTCCGGCAGGTGGGTTGTCTCCGGATTTGTCAAAGAGCACAACCATGAGCTAGTCCCGCCTGATAAGGTTCATTGCCTCCGGTCACACCGCCATGTGTCTGGCTCGGCAAAGTCCTTGATTGATACCTTGCAGGGGGCTGGCATTGGCCCTAGTGGCATTATGTCTGCGCTGATTAAGGAATACGGGGGAATTACCAATATTGGGTTCACCGAACGCGACTGTAGGAATTATATGAAGAGTAGTAGGCAGAGGACTCTTGGTGGGGACACTCAGATCTTGTTAGACTACTTGAGGCAGAAGCAGTCTGAGAATCCTTCATTCTTTTATGCCGTGCAGGGAGACGAGGAACGGTTCATGAGTAATATCTTTTGGGCTGATGCTAAAGCAAGGGCTAATTATACCTATTTTGGCGATACGGTTACGTTTGATACCACTTATAGGTCTAATCGCTATCGGTTGCCTTTTGCACCGTTCACTGGAGTAAACCATCATGGACAGCCTGTATTGTTTGGCTGTGCCCTTTTGATAAATGAATCTGAGGCATCGTTTGTCTGGCTATTTAGAACATGGCTTGAGGCGATGAGCAACCGGCCTCCGGTCTCAATCACCACTGATCATGATCGGGTGATTCGGTTGGCCATTACAGAGATTTTTCCCGGGACCCGTCACCGTTTTTGCAAATGGCACATCTTCAAAGAAAGCCAAGAGAAGTTGTCCCGTGTGCTTTCTGAACATTTGAATTTTGAAGCTGAGCTTCATAAATGTGTGAACCTGTCTGAATCCACAGAAGAGTTTGAATCTTGTTGGCTGTCCCTTATTGATAGATATGATCTTCGGGAAAATGAGTGGCTTCAAACTATTTATGCTGATCGCCTACAATGGGTCCCTGTGTACTTGAGGGACACATTCTTTGCAGAAATGTCAATAACACAACGAAGTGACAGTATGAATTCGTACTTTGATGGGTATGTCAATGCGTCAACAACTCTTCAACTGTTTGTTAAGCAATACGAGAAGGCCTTGGAGAGTCGCTATGAGAAAGAAGTTAAGGCAGATTATGATACATTGAACAGTGCACCAATGTTGAAAACCCCATCTCCAATGGAGAAACAAGCAGCTGCGGGTTACACAAAGAAACTGTTCATGAAGTTTCAGGAGGAGTTAGTTGAGACACTTACTTTCTTGGCAACCAAAGTTGAGGATGAGGAGGCACTCACCACTTACCGAGTTGCTAAATTTGAGGAGAATCACAAGGCTTACTTTGTCAAATTAGATTCTTCACAGATGAAAGTAACTTGTAGTTGTCAGATGTTTGAGTTCTCTGGACTTCTATGCAGACATGTACTGTCAGTCTTTAGGGTGACAAACGTTCTTACTCTGCCATCGCGATATATTTTGAAACGGTGGACGAGAAATGCTAAGAGTGGTGTGATGTTGGAGGAACATCCGAATGATTCGATGAGTAGTTCTAAAGAATCTCAAATAGCCAGATACAATAATCTTCGCCATGAGGCCCTTAAGTTTGTAGATGAAGGTGTGAATACTGTTGAAATTTACGAAGTGGCAATGGGGGCTCTAAGGGAAGCTGCAAGTAAAGTTGCTGTGGAGAAAAGTAAAGGTGGGAGGATAACTAATGTCAACGAAACTAGCAGAAAAAGCCATGCCAGTCCCAGAACCCATGCCAATGACACTACTGGGCTTCCTCAGTGGGGTTCAGAGGCATCTCAGTCTGAGGTGAGTTGCTTTTATTTTTTGATTTCTTTAGTTTAGTCCTTATTTTGCTGAATTGATTGATCTTTATTTTTCTCCCCTTAGTTGGTCTCAGACTCTCAATCACATCTGACATGCCTTTCAATTCTTATGTTTTCTTTACTATTACTGAATTGAAGTAATAAAAGATTTGAAAACCACCGTGTTGATGTAAGGAGGGGTGGCACCCATCATTCTCATTGAATTTTTATTTTTTGGTTTGGATTTTATCAGTTCTTTGACATATAGGGGTATTCCTGTCTATCATATAGGCTGAACAAGTGTCACTATTATAGAGAGGAATTGTATGTTGAATATTTGAACTTTCAAATTTAAAAGACCACTTATTAGTGACTCTGAAGGGCTACTTGTGTGGCATTACTTCAGGGGGATGTTAGAATGTCAATTTATGTTTCCAATTAATGTACATCAAAGCAATTATCATCTAAATGTCCTGACTGTGGTGAGTCTGGTGACTCTTTTGAAGGAAAACTATCATCTAAATGTCCTGCTTTTGTATGTGTACCTTTTAACTTGATACAATGCACTGTAAGTTTTAGCCTGGCCAATTGGGTTAGTATTGGCACTTACTGAATTAGGTAGTGCAGCGTTGTACCGTCTGTGGCAAAATCTTTTGTTTAGATTCTAGAGATCTTACCATATTACTGTTGAAGAATCCATCTCAAAACCAATTGGTGTGAGTGGAGAGGTCATCCACACCCATTTATTAGATTCATAGGTCATAAATAACCGATATGGGATAAACTCTATCGATTGCTGTGCCCATCTATGTCCAGTGTTTACCATGCAGAGATTTTGTAATCAAATTTAATGATACCATATGAGCATGAGAGAGAGAGAGAATAATCAATGTTCTAAATGGCGCTAGTAGGGCGGAGACCCACCTCCAAGCGCCAAGCCGCCTAGGCGGCGCCAAGCATTTCGGCCTCTTTTTTTTTTTTTTTTAAACAAACCATTATCCAATCAAATTATATTCTATGTATCCATAATGCAAGTTCAAAGTTCTACATAACCATAATGCAAAGTTTAATGTTCAAACTTTAAAGTACAAACCCGAATGAAATTAAGTAGTAGCAACTAGCAATTAAGTTGAATAAGACAATAAGTAGAAATAAACGAGATTGGAGTGTTGAATGGGGATGGAAATGTAATTGTAATATACATAGATATGATTTTGTAAAATTACATAATAAGCCCTTTTAGTTTTTGTACTTTTAATCCTAGCCCTTTTATGTTAATAGTATACAATTTAGGCCTCCAAAGACGCCGCCGAGCCTGCCAAGGTCCGCCAAAGCTGCCAAGGCGGCCGCCAAACCCCGCCAAATCTCCCTGGGCGCCAAATCAAACGCCAAGGGGCATTGGCGTGGCGGCGAGGTACCTCCAAGCGCCTAGGCGGCCTCGGCGGCCGCCATTTAGAACACTGAGAATAATTGATGTGAACAGGAAAAGTGGAGCAATGGCTTTAGGTTCTACTGCTTCCAAATGTCTTGTGCATGGCTGAAGATTTATTTTGCGTTCCATGTTAGAGAAATCCCATGTGCATAACAAATGGGTACCATCTCTTACATGGGGGTAACGAAGATTCTATCTTTGTTAAAAGTGGCACAGGTCAAGTTGTGATGCAAATACTAGGCGGATCCAACTTGTTCTTATTGTGCAAATCTGAATACCATAATTTTTATGTCGGTAAATTTCTGAATTTTCACCAGAGTACTAACCCTGAGCTATAGCTTGCTCATACCTACATAATACCTCTACTACATTTTCAACAACGTACTTGTGGTCATAGGTAGTGCCACTCAAAACTTTGTCGTAGCAATGCTTTGTCATCTGCCAGACATTATACATATGCAGCCCTCGAGATTGAATATTAACAAAATCTGAGTTCCTAACTTGACTTACTTCAGAGGGACACCATATATAGCTCGTCAACTAAACCTTGTCCTTTTTCTACTTCCAACTTTTATGTGCAGGCAACAACTTTTTCTTTTTAGTTCCTGTACATTAGCAATGCATGTTGATTTTTTAATCCGCCTCCCTATGCTGACATTTGGTTTTCATGGTAATGGATATGTAGTTGTGGAAATGGTAATGGCGAATTGATGTTATTCTGATTTGATTCTTTTAATGGTGGTGCTTAGTATGGAGTTTTGCATGGAGGTTCTCTGACCATTTTGGCTAACCTAATCTATTGAACAATTTTCGTAGGACGAGCAGGAGAGGAAGATA
Organism: Rhododendron kiyosumense; assembly: GCA_019656275.1. Lineage (NCBI taxonomy): Eukaryota > Viridiplantae > Streptophyta > Magnoliopsida > Ericales > Ericaceae > Rhododendron > Rhododendron kiyosumense. The sequence continues at coordinate 596,787 of BPLS01000641.1, forward strand.
CAAAAACTAACCCGCCAGCTCGAGCATGCACAACGGAAGTGCGAAGTATATAGGGCCAACTTACTTGCAGTTTTGAAAGATATTGAGCATCAGAAACTACAGCTGACAGTTAAAGTTCAAAGTATTAAGTTAGGTATGAAAGACTAGTAACTTTTGAATAGAAATAGCAGTTCTCTCTCTCTCTCTCTCTCTCTCTCTCTCTCTCTCTACTAGTAACCTTTGAATAGAAATGGCAGTTCTCTCTCTCTCTGTCTCTCTCTCTCTCTCTGGTTTTTGAGAATGCTAACTTTTCCACTTGAAAATGAATCCTTGTGAACATGACCAACTTCGTTGATTGGATTAGGGTTTTGATTCTGTGACTAATTCGAACTAGTGGGGAAGGTCATTTCCAGGATTTCCATCTGTTTAATTAGGTAAGTGACATCTTGCAATGAATCTGGTGTTTGTCTTTGCTTAAGCAGAGTTGCATTCGAGGGGAAGTGTATTTCTGCTTTCCAGAAAGGGTTTTAAGGTTACTAGTCGAACAGACGGTTGAATTTTTTGTTTTATGACCAACAAGCTAGTAAAATTAAGTAGTAAAAGAAAATGAAGTACACAAGTGTACATGTAAAAAATGAAGTGGTATTTATAGAAATTGGGACTGGAGAATGTCACCATCTAATAACAGGGAATTGCAATGTCTTTCCCACAAAAACCCAAATGGCCATCTGTCCACAGACAAGTCCATTACGTTAAAGTTGGCCCACTTCGAAGCCCACCCAAGCCTTGGATCGGGGCCGACTCATAGGCTGAAAAACCAAGGGCCCTAGCTGAGCCCAAAGTTGGTCCTGACTCATGGACTACTTTTTCAGAATTAAAAAGTCATGGAAAAGAAAAGATTAATTGGGGTAAATAATTCCTCAACTAAAATCGTTTCAGTGGCCACTGGGTTAAATATTCCTCAACTCATGGACTACTTTTTCAGAATTATAAAGTCATGGAAAGGAACAGATTAATTGTCAAGACATGGTTTTGAGACAAAAATGCCCATCCCCTAAAATCGTTTCACTTTCATTCCCCTTTGTCCCAATTATTTGAGGTATAAAAGAGTAAGTCATTAATTATAACAGACTACATTGAGTATTACTGGTAAAGATCAATTTTTCTGTTAACATGGATCAAATTATATTTTTTTAGAGAACTTTATCCCAAATAATTGACTATTGTTTGAGGTATAAAAGGGCAAGTCATTAAAGGACTACGTTAGGTATTAGTAAAAACCAATCTTTCCATTAACATAGACCAAGCCATATTTTTTGAGAGAATTTTGTCTCAAATAATTGACTATTGTTTGAGGTATAAAAGAGCAAGTCATTAATCATAAAGGATTACGTTAGGTATTACTAAGACCACGTGAACACTATCCTATTTGCACCCAAAAATTTACCCACACCCACTAGATTCACCTCCAAAAAACACAAATTTTATTTCTCAAATCCTAGATTATTCAGAAAACTACAACCCACAAATCGGCAACTTTTCTTACATTTCCCGAAGCCAAACACCGATGACGTTGGATCTGAAGGTCAAAGAGAGAGAGAAGCAGCCGAGTGCTACAATGACTCGACAGGCAAAGTGGGGAAATGGCGAGGATGAAATGAGACTGATGGAGATGCATAGAAGCTTCAGAGTTCAGATCATCCCCAACCTCCTGTCTCTCTCACACACTCCACCTTCCCCCCCCCCCCCCCCCTTCGTATATGTATATATCTATATCTATATGCGTGCATAGGTGTCCTTTCTTGCTAGGAAATCAGAATGATATTAAGGGGGTATATTAGTCTTTTTACGTGGCCCTTTTCATGCATTACGAATTAGTTTTCTCCATTTCACATCTAGAGCAATTTCATCTAGAGCAATTTCATAAAAACTAGTCCAGGACTTGAGACTTGTTTGCCCCAATGGCCACTGAACCGTAATTCCCCCAATAACCAACAGAAGTAGCTGCAGACTTCGAGACTTGTCTTTCACTATAATTAGAGTGAGATTTTATCTGGAACTTTTCTTCTTTAAAGCAATGTTATCTTTTATCTGGAACCTTTCTTCTTTAAAGCAATGTTACCTTTTAAGAGGATCAAACTGCAGAGCCTCCAACGCACCCACAGTCGCGTGCGCACACAGAATTTACAGAAGGAACTTCAACTATTTAAGAACTATATTCAGATACTTAAAGCACCTAAAAGCTTCAGAACCTGAACTGTTACACCATTACATCCATTTATCAAGGTGGTCTTTTAAGTTAATTAACTGAATGAAGTACGGAGAAATGACGAACACCACAGATTTAGTATACATATGGTGTAACGGTGGGAGTTTTCGCGGGTATGGGTTGTCAATTGGAATCTCTGATCAAAGAATTCTCAAGTGAAGATCTGGATAGCCAGCCATTGTTTTGTGCCTCTTGAAGAGGTCGTGAAGCGCTTCAACAAACTGGCTGTGTACTTCATTGACCTTCAAAATGAGTGGAAGCACAAGGGCAAGAAAAGGTTAAAACACCGAAGTTGATATATAGGACTTCAAAAGCTTGTGTGGCTTGCAACCCTATTGACAATAACCTCCATTGCAAACCAAGATCTATTCATTTCAAAAGCAAATGCGTATTCTTAAGTGAAGTGAAGTAAAACGATCTAGGTAGGTAGCTTGACGGATATTTATTACATCAAAATACATGATTCTTTGGGTAAATAGGGGGAAGTTCACTAGTCAAAACCAAAAGGAAAAATGAAAATGTTTAGGTTTGACTTCTCCCTTAAAATGTTGCAAAGCCTCACAAGTTCTCATGTAGACAAAGGTTTTAAATTAAGCTCTAATCTTAAGGCAAACGATATTGGTCAGAATATATATTTTCTTGATAAGTAATTATATTAGAAAAAAGGCATTAAGGGAATGCCGCCCGTATATAAGATATTGGTCAGAATATAAGTGCAGGTAAAAGCCTGGTTGAGTGTGGAAGTGTAGATTTCTCAGCATCCAAGTAATTTATACATGCATCTGGTCGAATTAACGAAAACATAATACCCCAATAAAGATAACACTCCCAAGTGTAAAGGCAGGGTATTCAGTCCCTAAACTGCCATTGACATGCAAATGAACAAGAGTGAGCGCTCTAGGATGTAAATACATACCGCACAGTTGAGCAGTATGAATGGACAAACATAACATATTTACTCTATTTAAGAGGTGGTAATGAGCAACAATACCTCTTCCATAGTGGGATTTGGATTTTTCTTGACTTCAATTGGTCTACCAACCACAATGTGCATTGGATGTCGATAGGGTAACGGAGACCTGCAGGAGAAGCATTATGCGATAGAGTTCAATCAGCTCCAGAGGCAGTTAAACAGGTAAGAAGAATGAAAAAGTATAGACATATAGACAGCTCCCTAGGAGTGAAAACGTACCCGAAGATACCCCAGAAGATAATAGGGGTGAATTTAATAGCTCTAGAAAATTGCATGTACAGTTTCCCACTAGGCTTCCACCACTTATAGACGTATGACTACAGTAGAAGTGAGAGGGACAGAGAGATGTTACGCTTGTTCAAGGCAGAGTTAAGAATAGTGGTAATAATAATAACCAACAAATTTTACATGGAAATAAAGAAGTACATGGCAGAAAGATATAGGCGACTAAATAAGCAATACCAATGAGAAACAAAGATACAAAGTAGGAAGGGTGGCAGTTTCTTTATCGCAGGCCCATGCATTCAAAATTGGTAGCCTAAACAAATAAAGTAATCTCAAGACTAGCACAGCAGACAAGCTTGAGGTATGCGCAAGCATCTTACAATGAGAATCTATTACATTTACTGCTGTCCAAATTACCCAGGAGGAAATGATTAAAGGAATGGTACCTGACCAAAACAAAAAACTGGAACCAAGGGCCGGCCCATCTCCATAGCTATGCGTACAAATCCTCTTCTTGACTTTAGAAATGCAACCTAAAGAAAGAGAGAAAGAGCAGAGGAAGAGGTGAGTAAAGAGAGAAGTTAGTAGTTGAGCATTTTTCTTTTGAATAAACAAGGTCTAGCTGGATAGCTTGACTGCCAATTTTGACTGATCTCATCAGCCTGAGATGACTTACGACATGATCTGTACCAGAAAGACCCTAGGAGTCATTTGACAACGAGGAGAATATCTCCATAGCCACAGTGGGAACCCCAAATGTTCACGCACATACATCATAAAATATTCACAGTAGTCGATCACAGGTTGTAAAAATATGAACGTGTACAATATTCGAACACAGAGAGAGGGAAAGCCAAAGAGAAGATTAAGAGCCAATTACAAATGAAATTGTTGGTGCATGTGATTAACCTTCAATCAAGATATAGACACAGCATATCTCGGTAAATAAAAGAACTCTAACGACAATGAGTGTGAGTTAAACCTCAGAGCTGTGTTCCATGTGAATTATCTCCTGCACTCCACCCGGCACTATGATGCAGCTATAACCAGCTGCCAATAAGGAGACAAAATTTTTCCTTGAAGCAGGCGCAAGTCCCAACCATGTCCATATATGTCTGAGGAATGGTGTGTAGAACACCTGTTTTTGTGGGAATCACAAGTTAATACACACAGAAAGCTAAGAATGGCTTCATCAACTTTACAAGTGTAAAAGCAGAAGGGTTGTAATTGGTATTCTTACAGCAGTACTCGCAAGGACCTTAATTTTTGGAAGAGGCATAAAGCCTGTGAGATCGGCAAGTGCAACGACACCAATGGGCAAAACTGAATGTGGTTCAAAGCCAAAAACTGCACAAACCACAGGCTTATTCGTTATTTGAGCGAAAGAAGAACAAATAAACTGGAGTTGTCAGCACACAGTAAGGTTAGAGTTTCTTAGAGATCAGAGTGGAATAAAATTAACGCAGTTCACCAGACTAGTTCTTTATTTCATTAATGAACCGCAGAAAAAATAAAGAGGACTTGTGCAAGATAAAATGTAGAAGTTCCATGATACGTCATATTAGTATTTAGTAGTACAAACTATACAACAATTAGAATGGTTTTTATCAAAATGTGGGGAAAAGCAACTCATGAAAGTCCATCCTTTATATCAACCATCAGTTATATGCATATTTTAACCACATGACAATCGATCCACATTTGGCAGAAGCAAAACCATTTAAAATTCATCGTTATATGGTATACCTAGCTTGCTAGATTGAAAGTATTAGCCAAGGAGAGTTGAGAACATGCAAAGGGTAAAGGCCTAAAGTATAATGTAAGAACTTGTCACCACCCAGTATCACTCACAAGAAAGCAATCAAAAGTATAGAAAATCAACCCATGAGAGAACTACCAAAAAACCATTAGGACTTCAAGGGAATTGCTTCGGAGAGAGGACAGTGAACTCATAGACAGAAGCCCCTTTCTAGCAAAGGACCAATATCATTCTGGAAGCTGTCCTTGCTTGCACATTTTTAAGCTAGATGTGAGGATAACTTTGAGTCAAACCCAATAGTGTATTTTGTTAGTTGGATAACAACAATCAATTTATGGCAAAAACCATTGAATTTAGGGCTGGCAATCTTGAAACTGGCCTCATAAAGTGATAATCACCAGTCTTATATTGCGCAAGACGTCCAACAATGATGATTGACCGGTTAAACAAAAGAAGCCATAATGATTTAGATACATACAAATTTAGTAAGGAGTATAATGAAAAAGAACAAGAAAAAAGGAGGGTACAAAAGCTTGCCATAGGCCTGGTTTGGATCGAAGGCTTTGATATCCTCCACATGTAAAGTCGCTGGGAAATAGCCACAAGCATGTTTGCAGATATACCTGAAATTCATCAAGTTATCAGTATTGTTCTGTAACCAACACTCCATTTGGAATTACTGAGAAATCACATACAATCTGTGTCATGAACAAGCAATTATTTGTACAAATCTGCATAAGTCAAAATCGCTGACCTTGCTAATTTTCGACCCCCTTTGCTTTTATCGTCCATCGGAATCACCATAAAAATCACAAGCAATCCCAATACCCTGAATGACAAAAAACGGTAGCAAAATTCACAAAACAAACATACTTGGGCAATCTCCAATCCCTTCTCACTTTGTTCTCATCATTTATCAAAATACTGTTGGTTCTCATCAAATATTTGAATGAACACTCAACCTATCAGCGAACTCATTCTAATCAATTTTTCTATCAAGCATCAAAATTGGAAAAACTTCAAATCTATCCCTAACACTACTACTTCAAAATTTGATCAAAAAAGTATTTTAATCCTTGATCAGGTGAAAACAATCAGGTCTTAATTTGATATCAATTTGGTGCAAGAATTGTATATCTTCTTTTTCCTTTTATTTTTCCCATCAAACTCCAATTTGATGAAATTATTTTAGAATACTTAGACATGCCCTTTCTCAGTAACACATAACTAAACAAACAAATCAACCCTTACTAGCCTTACTTCTTTCTTTCCCTTCCTCAATCTTGAGTATAAGTTTGGTCAAGAACATGATAATTAAAGAACCTAATTTAACGTCAACAACTCCAGTGGTTCTCCATTAACTTCAATCCCTTCAAGTCTCAACCTAAAGCAAAAACTCATTTAACCCCCTTTCTTAAAATGAAAGTTCCAGTCCTTACTCTACTAAACACTCCATCTTGACCTTATCAAAAATCCAACCCTTTCCCCCAAAACCTTCTCCGATTTCAAAAATTAGATACTTCCTTAATTCCATATATATAACTCTGGCAAAATGATTGGAGCTCAACCCCAAGGGGTTGGCCTAGTGATCAAGGCTGTGAGTTAGAAGTTCTCAGGTTTGAAATCTCTTAGGTGCTATGAATTCTTTTGGAGTCTGTCCATAAAGAGTTTTGCTAAAACTTTAACTTTAATCGAGACCCTGCAAGTGTGCAGCAGGATTGGTTCAGGATTAGTTGAGGTGCACGAAACTAGCCCGGACACCTGCTCTTGCAGATTAAACATGTCAATAAGTACCAACAAACACACATGCATATAGGCGTATATATCCAGAGAGAGAGAGAGAGATAGAGAGGAGAGAGAGAGAAGTTACGCGAAGAACTTGGGAAGGGGAAGGAATACGAAGGAAGCAATGACGATAGCGACGTTGAGGTGGATAGTTCCGAGCCAGACGATCATGGCCAGAGTCGTGTGAATTACCGATCCTTCTGAACCCCGGAACTCCGTCGGCGCGACCGCTGGCGGCGGCGGCCGGATTCCGTCAGCCGTCTCGGTCGCCATGCGGAAATCGGAATCTGGAGCCGAAAAGTCGCGGCACTTTTCCTCGAGTGGTAAAATGAAGCGTGGATTCAATCTATACATACCTGCGTCTGTATGTATATATATAGAAAAAAAATATTTTAATGCAAAATATGGGAAATGAGATTTGCTCTTTTTCTTATCCACTGCATTTTCTGTTGCCCCCTTTTCCTCCCATTTATTTATTTTTTGTCGTTTCCACTTCTAATTTTCTTGAACTTTTTTTTTGGTAAATAATTGTTTTTAAACTTATCAGGATCTCTCCAGTTTGTCATTGGTAGGACCGTAGGATGACAACACGTCGGTTTGGTTCGGATTTTTGTCGAACCCTAACCAAACTCGAAATTTACATTCAGAGCCGGACTCAAACCAAGCCTAAAACAAGCTGAGCTATTGAGTGTTAAGTTTTGACTCGTTTAGTAAAGAAGCCTAAAATTCGAGCTCAAACCCAGCTCGATTATTAAACGAGTCAATCCGAACCAAGCCTTTATGCGAACAGCTCGGTTCGTTTGCACTCTTACCGGAAAGTAAGGTAGGGAACTGATTTCCCAGCTGCTTTCTGTGTTATTTTCCCAACGGCTCTCTGTGTCTTGGGAAAGGACATTTGAGTAAACTCCGAATGCACCGTCGTCTTCAACGAACCACTCACGAGGATGATAATTAATGAATTGTGGTAGGAGAATTGTGGTCCTACCATTAAATTGGATGTGAGATTCAAGAATAAAGATGTGGACCCAGAAAATGTTTTCATAAGTAGGATAATTTCTTGTTAATAACTTAGGTGTTCGGGTGAGTTTATTCGCACTTCGATTAATCTTGAGGGACCAATCGCACTCCCTACTTGTAGGAAAACCAGAGAGAACTCGGATTAATTAATTCCCTGATCTATAGCTGGTTATAGCATGTTCGAGGCCCAATTCATTGGGGAGCAACGACAGACTCCACACCATCTCACTTGATAGTTATAACTTGAATGAATTCAGATTCACTTAAAAAGAGCTTGGCAATGTAAGTATGGATGGCAATGAATATGGTATGGATGGCAAGTGAAGTGGTAGTCAATTGAAAGACACCATATTTTTAACATGCATTTGACGAGGGTTCGAAATTTACTAACTACAATTAACAATGCTGACTTTTGCCGAGAAAAAAACCCGAATGGGGTATGTATCCGGACCTTATTCCACTTCTCAAGTGGAATGGGAATAAAAACGAAGTACAAGCAAATCATCAAAACCAACAGGAAAAATGGTAAAAAAATCAACTTCAAATCATCATATTCGATCACTGACTTTTGAAAAGACAATTAGCATCCTAGGAAAAGCAAAGGAAAATGTTTAAATGTAATGGTGTTTGGTGATCTTCTTGCTTTCAGTTTTACTTTTTTGAAAACTAATAAAGAAAACTTGTTTGGTAGTAACAAGTTTCTATTTTTTTTTTCATAATTTTTGTAAACTATGGAAACTACAAAAAGGTGTTTTTTTTTTCAATTTTTTTTTGAGAAACACAAATATTACCAAACATATTTCTTGTTTTTGTTTTTATGAAAGCGTAAACCTGTTTCTACTTCTAATTTATTAAAAAAAAAAAATTGAAAAGGTTTACAAACGCACCCTAAGATATTGTTATTATTAATTTTTCATTAATAAGAACTCATTGGTGATAAATAATTGGTTAGTGTGTTCCATGTGGTTTATACACCAAGGAATTGTTTGGATATATCAATATTCTTGCGACACGTGGCACCAACCTATAGTATTTTTATTGCGTAGTGATAGTGTTTGAATTGATACTTAATTAATTTCAAAATCTATCCTTCACAATCAAGGGATTACGTTATCAAAAAAAAAAAAACTATACATATTGTCCTTATCTGAAAATAATACTGCTCTCGAGGAGAAAATTTTCCCGTAGATCCGGAAGAGCACGTGATGCTCATCGGTGCCTGTATAACCAAATATCAAACGCCATCTATTTAGGAGAATACTAGGTACAAAGAAAACTTACCCCGAACGTACCCCGAAAGCAGCAATTAATGGTTGATATTCACTTTGATGTGTGTGATATAATCATCAAAGTGATTCTCAACCATTGATTGCTGTTTTCGGCGGGATATTTTCGGTGTACCTAACATTTCTGATTTAGTATTGCAAGAAATTATTCGGGTTTCCTAGAACAAACGTCACGAGATGCATTGGGTCTTTTACCATTACACATTCCCGTGTAGCTAAAAATTAAAAGTACAAACTCTACAACCGTACGTGGGGGTAGAAAAGCCTAAAACACCGCGCGGTGAGACTTGTGGGGAAATGAAATAGTTACTCAGTTTATGTAAACTCAATTAAAATGGTATTGAGGTTTGTTAACCTTAACAGAAGGATCAAAATCATTTTCTTTTACCACCGGTCACAAATTATCACTTTTTGATAATATTGGTTGTTGGGTTAATTTATGTGCGTCTCGACTAATTTTCGAGAACTCAATCCCATTATTCATTAGCAGAAGTCCGATTAAATAAAATATAGAAACGGTGTACGATCATATTATCATGGACTCTAGTATCCAATTTATTTAACATAGTTTTATACTTACTTGTGAGTCCCAAAGTCTTCCAGATCTAGCGTGTAAGTAACATATCAGTTTCAAGTTTTATATGAGGACTGAGTTTTCAATGTGCTTAACCTCTGGTCCTCTCCGGTTTGCAGCTTTTTTTTTTGGTTTCGTTAATGGGCAATGGTGTTCGGTGTGCACATCCAGACAGTCCGTCTCGACAATCAATGGTTTGGAGTGCCGAGATCGGATGTACACAACACCATCCCCCAGTCTAACTAATTCTAACAAGGCCATGGGCGAGGCCATTTCTGTCCTTCTAATTAGGGAAGTGACCTCACACTATGTCCTTGGTTTTTATGTTCAAATTTCATGGAGAGTAAACGTTCTAAACATTGGAGTCATTGAAGGATTTGTTGAGTCATTAATTTCAAGGCCCCGTAATTAGTTGAACTGTGCGCAAGTGGACCAGGACACCCGGCTAAAAAGGAAAAAGTGACCTCACTATATATGTACTGTATTGGGATTCAGACGGGTAGATAGAATCTGGTATTTGTTCGGCTCAGGTCATAAGGTGGAGTTGAGTTTGAGGGGAAATCCTACTTGCTTATTAGAAAGGGTTAAGGTTGAACACATTGATAGAGATAGGCTTATTCACGGTGCAGCCGTGAGCAAATCATTTGCGGAGGCGCCAAATCACAGCCGTCCGTTTCAGCAATCAATGGTCCGAATTTTAATAAATTTTTTTCGAGAAAAAGTTTAACTTTTCTCCGGAAAAATTTCATTAAAATCCGGACCATTCAATTCACTTTAGACACACGCAATCTGGGATCCGTAAACCGTTTTTCACGAAACGGCCGCAAAGAAATTTTTCTCCACATTGAAATGCTTTTTATTTGACAAAGGAGTTAAATGCTTTTTATTTGACAAAGGAGTTAAGAAAAGAAAATGAAGTAAAGAAAAGGAGAAAGTCATAGTTTTCATCGTTTTGTGAATTCCAAAACAAATTATATTTTGATTAATAGCTAGTTTAAGAAGGGCCGCGTAAACGTAAAACAATACGTAAGACATAACAAAAATTCTACGAACACAACTTAATTTAAAACACAAAAACAAACGCAACTATTTTTGGAGCCAATATATGAGGACCCGAGTACATCGAATAACTCTAGATGCAGTTGTGTTTTAAAGTTCTGCGTAATTAACTAGTAGTATTGCTCAAAGCATAATTGTTTTGCCTGCCTTCCATTCTTTCTCAACATCCAAATTATAAATGTAGCAATTAAGAAAGTGGTTACTCCTATAGTGGTTAGGAAATTGGAAAGCTGTATCCATCTTCCACAATGAAAAATATGTGTCGTTATGTCATTCTCTTTCCAAAAGACTATAAACTTAGGTAAGATTTTGACACCTGCCAACTGAAATTTCTAGTTCTGTCCCTGCCTTCGGTAATTGGTTGTGAATGATAATTAAACATTTCAAGATTATTTTCTACTATTTTTGCATGTACGATAAGTAATTTAATGATTAAATCTAACATTATTATTTAGCATGTTCCTCATGCATAGCATTTAGGATCCCGTTCCGCTAAGAGAAATAAGTAATTATTTTTTAAACTAAAAGTGATGTATTGTGAAAGAATGACCTATCTCATAAAACGAAAAATAGGTACTCTTACTTAAAAAAAAAGAACCTTAACAAAATGAAATGCCGTCCTTTCCTGATCTCTCTTTCTCAATATCCAAATATAGGATTCAAGAAAGTGGTTATAACTTATAGTGAAATTTGGAGTGGAGAATTGCCTTTCAAGAGTAAGAGAGTTCGACTGTCCAAGAGATTTTAGTGTGGGTTTTATATATATATGTGTTCTAAGGTTAATCATCCATAATATAAAAAAAGTAGTACGTAAAATTTTATAGACTAATCATCCATCAATACGCTCAACACCTCAAAAAAAGGTACACGGTTCTGTTATGTGACCTGACGACTAAAATTTTCCTTTTGTGGATTTGGCGGTGGCACGTGCCAATTCCCCCGCTAAATGAATCCGCCCCTTTGGTCTAGTAAGTTAAATCAACCGAATGAAGCATGAAAACATGATGAATAACACGAAGATCTAGTTTATATATTGTATGGAGGAACAAAAAGAGTTTCGCAAGTATGCGATTTGCAATTGAAGAACTCTGATCATCAAAGAACTCGCAGCTGAAGATCCGGATAGCCAGCCCTCGCTTTGTGCCTCTCAAAGAGGTCGTGAAGCGCTTCAATAAACTGACTTTGTACTTCATTGACCTTCAAAATGAGATGAAGAAAAGGGAGAAGAATGGTTAGGGATACTTAAAGAATCATTCTCAGAACCCATTCTCTTTAAGATTTCATCCTGCTCAATTTTGGCACTTATGTTTTCATCCTCACTCTTTTTCAATTCTGGAAGTGCCCTTATATATATAATGCCTCTCGTCCCGCGGAAGAACCGGCGATCAGTGGTCATTCAATTCCTAAAATTTCAGCAAGTTTTTAGGATTTCCTTATCTAGTGCGACTATTCCCATAAGGGATGAAACCCCTTTCCATTATCACCAAAATTTTGGCACTAGAAAGCCACCATCGATTTTGTTGCCTTCGCCGCCACTACTGGTCGCATGTCTACCGATGACCGGCGACAATAACCAGGTGTTTCGAAAGGGTTCACGAAACGAGAATGAAAAAGTTTTGGTCTTTGAAATAATGAACCATGGCAGGCTATTTCAAACCAAAACGGTACCCTGTCTGCTGTTTTTTTTTCCCGAATTTATTGAACCGTAATGATCAATTTGGTTCATGGTTTAAATTATGTAATGGCATGTGTAATGGTTACGAAGTAAAGAAGAAATTGGATTTTTGGTTGTTTTGTTAGATTCCATGAATTCGTATGTTTTCATGGATAATAATTGTATTACGTGCTTCTGTGTTGGTGATAAAGTGGTCATGTTTTATGAAAATAACACGATAACTTGACCACATTTTAGCTTTGTGAATCATAGGTATTGGCCAAGACATGATAAAGTGGTCATGTTTTATGAAATTAACATGATACGTTGACCACATTTTTGCATGTATTGATAATGTTAAAATGCTCATATATTAACCCAAAAAGATTATATTTTTAATTGATCTTATTCCATGAAATATGGTTAAATTACCATCAAAATAGGTGTTATTATTAGCAGTGTTTCATGGTTAAATTACCATGTTGATTTTAACGTTTCATAACCATTCGTAATCTAGCTTGAAACCAATTTAATAAATATGACATAACCAATCATATTAAAATGACCAAAAAAATCATGATATATGATTGTTTTGATGCGATTTAATTTGAAATATAAAAGTAATAGGATAAAAAATAAAAGTAATCAATCATATTTAAATTTACCAAATCCCACTGAATTAGGAAAACAATCCAATCCAATCCCACTAAATTAGGAAAGCAATAAACATAATATATTTATATCATAGTGAAAATGGTAAGAAAGGTAATTCATACACTAAGATGATGAAAACATAAACATGAAAAAAAGACGGGATGAATTCTTACATGGCATGGATAAAAAGGATGGATATTTAAATATTTCATGGTTAATACGGTCCAAGTGAAATTAAATGACCTAGGCATGGTATTGGACATGAAAAGATCCTAGGTTTGTACGAACAAGTGTCCAGGACACCGACTAGGAACAAGATATTAACACACAGGGCCTGTTTGTTTGATGGGACTAATACTGAAGGAATGTATTATTAGCCCACCACATCTCCAATTCCACACCGGATTAGTAGTACCACAGCGTCCATGGTTTTATATGACACTATGCCGGAATTTTATGCATCCAAGGCATGTTTAATCCGGATCGTAAATGTTTTAATGTACATTGTGAGCAGAATGAATGCACAAATACAAAATATATCTATTTAAAGAAACTTTTTTTTTTAGCGGCAAAAAAATTTCGTTAATCTTTGAAAATGTTAAATAGACTAATGCGCATCATTACCTCTTCCTTGGTGGGATTTGGATTTTTCTTGACTTCAATAGGTCTACCGACCACCACATGCATTGGATGGGGATAGGGTACGGGAGACCTGCAAGAGAAGAATCATGTGATGGAATTCGATCAGCTCCACAGTATATCTCTCTTCCTCTATATAGATGCAGAAAAATTATGTTCGAAGAATTTCAGGTTCCGAGTCTTCTCGATTCCAGTTGTTTGAACAGACATAATGGCACAAAGTTTTGGAGTTTAGCCTCAATCATTCCTTAAATGTAAATGCAGAGAATGTATCTTAGAACAGCATGTATGAGGCCAGGGCCACACTTTTCCAGGCGCCTAGTGTTCTCAATTCCGTTCGTTTGAACAGATATTGTGGCAAGAACTTTAGGAGTTTAGCGTCAGTAGCACTAGCATGTCGAAATCGCTGAAAGTACTACTATGGGTCTATCAAGTTATCATGATTTAGTTGCCATTATCAGCAGGTTGGATCGATGCATGGACTGATACAAGTCTAAAACAATTATTGGAGGAAGAACAAACTGCTAAGTGACAATATTAATTAAGCTCAGCTCTAATTCTTCCATTTCAAATGCATACGGAACTAGAAACATCTTGCTGTTGTTCCTGTTGGGGCATGCAAATACTTCCTGGGGACAAGCTACAAAGTCTTACACACGTTTGGATGAGGAAAATGATGTCCACTGGTGTTGGTTGGCAGGGCGCTGCCAAAAGCACCGGAAACATAGTTTGCTCCACGCCTAGTATTGTGCAGGAGTCGCGACAATTCCCAATGCAATGAAAGAATAGGGGGCGCAGTTGGCAGCTATATCAACATTGGTAGCTAGATAGATGTTTGGATCACAATCCCCAAAACCTCGCCATAACCCCATATGCATTGTGAACCAATAATGGGAGTTCTCAGACATAGATTATTTAGCTATCATTACAAGATAATGCCATCCGTTTTAGTTATCAGAAGATTTTGAATGCATTATTTGACATACTACAGTCGTTCAAACCATTTACGGAGATATATATTGATCAGCATAGGGTCTAGATTCTAGAACCTTGTCATGGAAGAAAATACATTTGGTAAACATCAATGAATAAATTGTCGAAACGTACCCAAAGACTCCCCAGAAGATCATTGGGGTGAATTTAATAGCTCTACAAATTTGCCCGTACAGTTTCCCACTAGGCTTCCACCACTTATACACGTGCGACTGCAGTAGAATTGAGATGGAGTGAGAAACATTGTCCACAACAATTAACTGTAAGGAACAACCACCAAAAAAACTGTAGAAAGAAAAATGCACACACCAAAAGAGACATCTCTCACTGCACACACCAAAAGAGATATCTCTCAATAGTATCGATGAGATAGGAGATACAAAGGAGGACAGGACACTTTGTCGACAATCTAGGACACGTTTGGGGACGGGGACACTTTGAGAACACATTAAGAGGTGAAAATACAGTTTTTCTAAAAGCTGGCCCATAGCCAAAATTTTCATGTCCGTTTAGTTCATAAAGACTTATATAATGACTGTTGATTTGCATGTTCATGATGTTACTAGTATTTTGAAGTTTTTTGTCATCATTTGGTAAAATAATAGTTTCCATTTTTCTACTAGTTCCTAAGATACAACTATAATACCAAGTATATTTTGATGTGTCCCAAACGAGTCTGTGTGCTAGTTTTTGGAGAACTAATGTGTCCACGTGATCATAGGCATGCATGTGATATGGACAAGCATGTTACAATGAGAGTCTTTCCTTTTGCTCCATAAGTTACAGTGATGAATCCAATCAGCTTTGATGATGCCCGAATTAATCAGAAAGGGGAAACCAAAGACAAAGGGGGAAAAGAATCAGTACCTGACCAAAACAAAAAACTGGAACCAAGGGTTTGCCCTTCTCCATGGCTATGCGTACAAATCCTCGTCTTGACTTGAGGAAGGCAACCTAATGAGACAGAGTGAGTTCAGGTTCACAAGAATAAGCGTACTGTCATTAAAGAAACTTAATCATGCACCTCACATAGATGCAGAGAAGATTAAGAAGCCAACAGTAACTGGCGATATTTTCAATTTATATGATTAATCCGAAGTCTATATATGGTACATAGAAATGGCCAAGGCCAAGGCGTAGGATTATTCAACAAATTAAAGTTGGTACTCCTAGCAGACATAGAAGATAAAAAGTGATTTGGTCTCCTTCTTCCAATGGGCAGTTTGCGACGAAATCAACATGGGAAGCTCTGAGATATAAAGAGGAGAAGGATCCATGGGCTGGTATAATTTGGTTTTCCAAAAGTGTACCCAGATGGGCTTTTATTAGCTGGCTTGTTTGTAGGGGCAAACTAGCGACAAAAGATAGATTAAGGGGATGGGGTATGGCTGTGGAAGCTGTGCGTGTTCTCTGCTCTCGAAAAGATGAAAACTTGCAGCATTTGTTAGCTTTTCTAGGGAGATTGAGAATCATGTGCTAGGGAAGTTTTTGATTCAAAGAGGGGCAGGACAATGGGATGAGGAGTTGACATGGCTGGGCAATTGATCATTGCAAGCATATATCTTTCAGAGTCGTGCTATTCAAGTTGCATAGTCTCAAGTAGTCTTGTTGCAGCTGTGGAGGAGAAGGTGAGATACACAGTGAGCTATTGAAAACAGGTCCCTAGCTCCCAGGAAAATCATTGGCTGTAGCCAATGGAATCTTCCCCATTGACTGCTTACGAGTTGATCGATCTTTCTAGTTGGCTTTGGGGTTGTTCCTTTAGTTTGTAGCTCCTCTGTTGATTTGCTGGGGGTTCATTCCCCGTTGTAATTGTGGTTTTGGGTGGTATAAAATGCCTCATTTATTGAAAAAACAAAAGCAAAAAATGTCGCAACGATAAAGACCAAAACTTGGTGACTACGAGAGGTGAGTTATAGGAGTTAAACCTCGGAACCTCGTTGGATGTGGTTTATCTCCTGCACTCCACCAGGCACTATGATGCAGCTGTAACCGGCATCCAAGAAAGACAAGAAATTTTCTCTTGAGGCAGGTGCAAGTCCCATCCATGTCCATATATGCCTAACGAACGGTGTGTGGAATGCCTATTATTGGGAAATCACGTTGTTAATAAACACAGAAAGGATATGAAGGCATCCACAAACTTTACAAGTGTTCAAGCACTAAGGTGGTATCCTTACAGCATTACTCGCGAGGGTCTTAACTTTTGGAAGACGCATGAAACCTGTGGGCTCGTTAAGTGCAATTGAACCAATGGGCAAAACTGAATGCGGCTCATACCCAAAAACTGCACAAACCACAGACGTATTCATTACTTTGACCGAAACAAGAATGTATAAACTGGAATCATCGGTGCATACAACAGTTAAAGGCTTCTTAGAGATCACAGAGGCAAAACCCACCAGTTCAAGTCGGTTAGCCATTCGGGTAAAGAAAGAAGAGTCACTTGGCCAAAACGATACCCCTCACAGACTCGCGAGAGAACCAAAGAGAAAACGTAAAGGGACCTCATGTAAGTCGTAACTACGTTGTCCAAATCAGACATTTGTAGTACAACAGTTAGAATGGTTTTATCCAGATGTGAGGCAAAGTAGCAAATGAAAAGTGCATTACTACTGCATTAATAAACCATATGCGAATACATCATTTGTCGGTAGGAAGGGAAAATATGTAAAAGTTCATCGTTATATAATCTAACTAGATTGCTAGATTGGAAATTTGAACGTACTGCTAAGCAAAGAAGAGTTGAGACCATTCCAATGGCTATGGTATAAATCATAGCATAAGAACTAGTCACTAGTTACCCACCAGGTATCACTCTCAGGAAGCAAGAAAAGGCAAAATTCGACGATTTAGTCAAATCATGACCTGATCACATTAGGGATGCATCCCGTGAAATAGCTAGCCAGAAGAACATTGGGATAGGAACTCACGGGGAATCACTAGAGACAATGGACAATGAACACTTCGACGTCAAAGCCCCTTTGGGCCCCGTATTGTTTACTTTTAGATAACTTAGGTATCCGGACTAGCTTACGCGCACCTCGAACAATCATTGGGACCAATCCCACTGTCAACTAGCAGGGCCAGTTAAAAGGTGGGGCAAAGCCCATATGGAGTGGACCCCACAAGTCATGGCAAGGCCCCATATCGTTCTATGTTAGAGTCATGAAGTTAGTAAAGAATATGAAGAAGAAGAAGAGAAAACAAGCTCACCATAGGCCTTGTTTGAATCAAAGGCTTTAATATCCTCCACATGTAAAGTCACCGGAAAATAACCACAAGCATGCTTGCAGATATACCTGAAAGTTGTCTAGTTATAAGTGTTGTTTGTTCAATATAACCAACACCCTAATGTTTGAATCACTGAGAAACAAAAACCACTTTTTTTTGGAAGTCAGTAGAAAAAGAAAATTTTAAACTGACCTTGCTAATTTCTGGCCCAAATTGCTGTTATCGTCTATCGGAATCAGTGTAAAAATCACAAGCAACCCCAATACCCTGAATGATAAAACAAACTTAATGAAACTCACAAAACACACATATGGTAGAAACTTAGGAAGCCATATGTTTGAGTAAAAGCTCATTTTAACCCCCTTTTTTCTATGGAAAAATTGAGACCTTGTTAGGTTTGGTATTTGGGTTTTGGACTTTTCCTTAGCGCACGGTTCCCAATAAATTTTCTCTCAATTATTACTCTTATTTCTCTCTCTCTCTCTCTCCACTCAAAATCCAAAACGAACAAGGTCTGAGTGTTCCAATTTGTCTTCTTTTGAAACATTTCGTCAAGCGGTGCTACGCCTGCTGTTCAACATCTCATCATCTGTCTCGTCAATCAATAGTATGGATTTTTAAAAAAACTCTTCAACTCTTCCTTAGAAGAGTGTCTTTTAAAATCTGGACCGAGAAGTGATGGTTTTGAACAGTAAAATTGAAAGTGGTGGAGGTAGCGGTAAATGTTGAACTATAAGCGTAGAATTTTGGTTTCGCCAGATAGGACAAGATACGGGGAAGAGTATTTTAAAATCCGGATTGTCCAAATCCAAAACACTTTTGAACGGTGAAATTGAGAGTGGCAGGAAGAGCGGTGAGTGTTGAGCGTAGACTTGTGATTTCGCCAAACTGGACAAGATACTTCTGAGAGGCTTTAAACTTTTTATTTTTCTAAAAAATGATCCGTCTAAGAGGACTCTTGTGGGCCTTTGTTAAGGACCTTAGGGATGTGTTTAGCTTAATTAAAACGTTATTTTTTAGATTTGAGATTGACTCGTTTATGAACAATTTATTAAATTTGAACATATTTCATAAACAAGTTAAATTTGAACATATTTTGAAACTTATGTAGTTCGACTCGCTCGGTTTGTTTATCGCCCCGAGATTGGGAGAGAGAGAACTTGAGCTTACGCGAAGAAGTGAGGAAGAGGAAGAAAGAGGAAGGAAGCAACCACGACGACAATGTTGAAGTGGATACCACCAAGCCAAACAATCATTGCCAGAACCGCGTGAACTACTGATCCCTTTGATCCCCTGAACTCCGCCGATGTCGGCTCCGCAGCCACTGAGGGCGGTGTTCGCCGCCTACCGTCCGCCGTGCCGGTCACCATCGAGGACAGTCGATTGAGATCACAATTCACAAGTACGACTATATATAGTACAACCATAATTAGAAACTTTTTTGCTGCATGTGTCATCGGAAAGCACGCTCGAGTTGACTTTGAAGTGCAGTAAGATTCCTTCCACCAAACCGCTCCATAAGTCCAACAACCCACAACAACCATCCCCGACGGCGACACCCTGGACGGTTTGATTTTGGAATGCACCTCCACCAATTGGCATGCGAGCGGGTGCGAGAATGCAAACAAGAGAGTGAGAGCATACTAAAGAAGCTTTTTTTAAGAGGATTGAATTTGTCACTCCTCTTTTTATTAATGGTACTTTTCTTTTGTCGATAACATGATTTATTTGGTGAGAAAAATGAAATATTATTAACATTAACAAAAGGGATGGGGCAAAATCAATTTCCTTTATTAATGTCTGCTGATTTTGAAAAAAATACACTTACAGAGAAGTGGCGTTAACAAAGAAGGGAGTGACAGAATTTTTAGTCTGATTCTCAATCTTTAGTACTTGTCCGGCGAAATTTTTTTCCTTACCAAATTAGCCTACACTTTGCTATATAAAAAGCCAATTATATAAAGAGGACAGAAGATTATTGGTCAACGACTCAATATTCTTGAAATAAATAACTGAATTTGGTATAAAAGTAGGTGCACTGTGGAATTACTAGGCACTTTAAGCTTTGTTAATTAATAACATCGACCCATATGATAATATGAGATAATCATGAGGATTATCATTGAGTTAACTTCTCTAATATTTTTGGTCAAAAGCCTACCCAAATTGGGCAGAAGTCTTCGTCCATTCTTAAATTTAATGAACTTCACCCATATGATATGATAATCTTGTTTCGTACTTGGGGGGTTGTTGGACTTGGCTGGAAGTCTGCAGTCCGCACACTTCACTGCACGGTTAGTGAGGCTCAATTTTAAAATAATTTTTTTATAGAACCATGTAAAATATCAGTTCTATCAATAGATATCTTTTTTGAATTCGTAAGGACGAAATTTTTGGCGTGGATATATACTTCGCGGCTTCAGCTGGCTGATAGAGATTAGGGCAAGGTTGAAAGTTTTTAAATGGGCTTTGGATCACAATGTGCTGGAGATCTGCATTCACACACGGATTGTGCGCTTTTTCATTCAAGGGTTTAGGAATCCTTGGAAAGGCTATGTCTAGCTTACACACAGCTCTTTTTGACTTTTATCGCTTCTGTTTGTCTTTTAATCGTGTTAAAGTAGTAAAGGCTTCTAGGCAAACTATTATTGCTACCCATAATTTTGCGAGAGCAATTTTATTAACTGTATAACATTTTTACTGTATTACCATATGGGTTGATATTGATCGTCAAAAAAGTTTTAATATGTCTTCAATTGAAGAAAATTTTCAGTGCCAAGTGGGAACGGATCATGTGGTGCCGAGCACGCATCTCGGTCATCCAAACGTATTTGGACGGCATAGATCTGTTTAGGCTTGAGGGGGTGTTTTGGTAATTTTACACTAAAAAATTACCAAAATATATCTGATCCGTCAAAAATACGTTTGGATGGTCGAGATTGTGCTTGGCACCACGTGGCCCGTGCCCACCCGGCACTGAAAAACTTCTCGTAACGGGTCAACCCATTCTGTATTCCACATGTGAAAGCCTGGGAGTTGGGGGCAACTAACTCCAAACTTTTAAGAGCCCTGATTATAGTAGGTACAATTTGAAACCTAATATCGCAGGCCCAACAATTTTTTTATCCTCAGAAAATTTATTCAATAGTAGCCAAACGGCACTTACAAGGAATTCGTACATAAGAATGTGAGGACTACAACAACCTAAATTTTGATGCGAGCATCAAGGTTTTCACACCAAATTCTTTGGCACGAACTATAAAGCGGATCCAAAACAAGTCATGGGACAGTGTTAATAGCGGAATAGGGTAAAAACCCCAATGAATGCGTAGCCCGCCCAAACCACTAGCTTTAAGCACATATGAAAACCTTAGAGAAAACCAAACCCAAAATAACACCTAAACCCAAACTACTCGGCGGAATGGGAAAACCCCTTTCGTTTCTCAATCTTTGTATACTTTATTTAATTACTCGTTTCTTTTTCGAATTAGAAAATTTCAATTAGGTGTAGTGTGTCCTTGATCTTGACCAATTAATAGAACAGCTTTATTCAATTTTGAGTAATATTTGACTGTGATTTTAACATCAGATTCCCAATCACTTGCTCGGACTAAGATCCGAGCAGTCGATTGTGTTAAGTAAGTTTGTTCAAGGGTCAAGTATGTATTGAAGGGTCATCTAGTTAAGTTATTCCTATTGAGTTTTAGGAGTTTAAAGGTCTTTGTGGAGAAGTCCAAGAGTCATGTTGGGAAGGTCAAGGTTGTGTCTATTTTTATCCATTAGCTAGTATAAACAGAATAGTAAGCTTAAGGGCAAATCAACTTTTTCAATCGGCATTAATTCAAGAATTTCTCCCTCTTTTCCTTGTGAATTTCAAGGGCTGGTCGTGGACTCGAGTAATTATCTCATCGGCTAGAACGCTATCTAGCCTTCCTGTATTTTCTGCCGCGTCACTTATCCAAACAAAATGGTGCTATATTGCAGAGACAAAAAGAATGCGATTATTCGTTTCGGTGCTTCTGAAGATTAAACATAACAAGAAAATGGACTGAAACTAAATTTGTGCCTGGTGGATGGAACGAAAGTTCTTGAGATTATAACTAGGGATGATGCTTGTATTTGATCATTTCAACATTCAACGACTCGAAAGCAGCGACGCCATACTCTACTGGGTTTTGATTTCTGTTTTCTGCTGTTGTGGCGATTCTCCAGGAACGTTACAGGGGCTTGTGCATAGACTTTTCCCTCCTGCAAGATGGGTATAGCATGTTAAGCTCACTGGAGCAGATTGATTGTGGCCTACAAAGAAGTGACTATAAGCTTGCTGCAATTTGAAAAAACAGAAACAAAAACATGAAAACAAAAATAACTTGGAGGCGCGATGAAACACTTTCTTTAAGACAATATCGGTCATCATCGGTTAGAAAATGGTTATATGTTCGTCGTAAATCTCCTGGATACAACACTGCTTATATAGTTTGATTCTCGATACAAGAATTTTGAGTTTCATTTATGCGATTGAGAGTACACTGCGATTTGCGACACGGGCATGGCTTTTGGTTGCCGTTTCCAAGTATTTTAGCTTGGTTTTCTAAACAGCTAGCAGGTTGGTTTTCGGCTGGCCACTCTGGTTGTTAGAGATTTACTATATTGCTTGGTTTCGTGTACTGTTTCAATCGGAATCTGTGGCGTGTTCATCGCTTCTTTGATGTTATGCTGGCCTTGGTGTCATTTTAGTATCTCGTGTTTTCGGTAAATATATGTACACACACAATAGAAGGATCAACTTACTTGAACTAGGAGAGGGTCTGGCCTCCCTTCAAGAGTACTGCTAGTTACATCTTGATCATCCTTCGTAACCGATGACAAACCTGAGCTGTTGCCAAGTTTCTCAGAAACCGCAACTGTCGAAGAAGTACTTGACTTTGAAGTGTTCTGTTCATCTATTTCTAGGCTCAACTGCACATTAAAAAAGATGGTGAAATCGTTGACAAACAGAGATCTAATCGGTAGAATTACTAATACACTAAGTTCCATCAGAAACTTTATGAGTGAAGCGTAAAGTTTCTGATGGGAAAAAAAAGAAAGGATATGCCAGAATTGTTAAACATAGATCTATTGTTAGAATCACTAATACACCAGATTCCATCAAAACTTACAAGTGAAGCCAGCTTGAATGAGAGAACTACCAGAATTGGTATGGCATAGATCTAACATAGAATAATCTTGATAACTGAAAACCGAAAATTTTCCATTTTCATTTGCTGAAAGAGCAGCGTTATAGACACAGATTCAAACAAAGATGTATCCGGAGATGTTCGATGCATGTGGGATCTACACATATCGTATGGCTATGGATCCTAGTTGAAATACCTGTAACACCCGCTTCTCGAGCATTTCAAGTCTTTCCATCAGCGTGCCTTTGTGATGAACTTCGTCAAGCGCATTGGAAAGAGTTCTGCACTTCTTATCTCCTTCTTCTTCCTCTTCTTCTTGTTCTTTCGTGTCTCTGATTTGTACTGGCTGGGGAACATATTTTTCTGAAATGGTATTATGCTTTTCTTCCAGTAGCTGAAGCTGAATCATCATCAGGAAATCCACATTCAAATGAATTGGCAACCATGTACAAAGAGTTAGGACTTAGAAGCAATGAAGTCTCTATCAAATATGTACAAACTACAAAGTTGTAGAGCAGCTGAATGATACACGTGATTTTCATTCTCAAGGTTATACCAGCTTGTAATGGTATCAGAGAGCCAGCCGTTACTTAAAACTTCGCTTGAAATCCACGAATTTCGCAACGCAAGTCATGTGACTAAAAATGTAGATCATGATATACAAACATCTTGGCAAGACGGTATCCCTTAATAGTATCGTTTGTTTGACTGGATATGAGCATCCGGTTGATGGCAATTAGGATCTATGCTATTACTGAGTTTTACTTAAATTTTGTTAAGGACTGAATTAACTGTCCATAGAATATATATCACACAAAGTTTGTGATATTAAAACAATGAGGTGTGATATTATTAAGCTCATCAGTATTAGTCCCCTGAAACTACTTATCCTATGAGATCACATACGCCTTCTCTATTAGTTTCACCAAACAAACGGACCCTAAATGTTATATATCTTGCAGTAGGATTCCATGACTACAAATTGAACAAGTAGAATAAGGATTCAAAGAACCATGACCATGCAGGGTGCCTGAAGCGACCCTACATGTGGACAGTGAGATTGGTCCTCAGAATTAGTCAAGGTGCATGTAAGCTAATCCGAACACCTTAGATATCAAAAATGAGTAACTGGAAGTGATACTGCTTTGTATCCACATACGTGCGCACATTCATATATCCACATATACGTCTATGAATGTATGTACAGAGAGAAAGAAAGAGAGAAAATTGCACTACCAAACGATCAAGGCGATCCAATCTAGGAAGAACTGGCAAGGCTGAAGTGAACTCCTGCTTTTCTTCAATCTCCATGATATTGATCCAATCAAGTCCTGGTTTTCTTCTGTTTTGTCAACCTTTTATCAGTCTAGAGGCACACTATGCATATAATCATTTTGACACTGAAATTTTAATGTAACAGCATTCTGTTTCTTTCCTCAGTCAGAGAGAGAGAGAGAGAGAGGGAGATGTGGACACTTATAGTCCAATCCAAGCTTCCATGATGTTGAAGAAACGGTTGTATAGATGATGATTACAATGGGCAGAAGAAGCCATTGAAAGAGGGCATTAAATGACAACCACCCTTGCCATACTCTCTTATCACTATTCATGCAATTTTCTTTCTATTGTTTTCTTTAGTCTTATCTGATCTCTCTCTCTCTCTCTCTCTCTCTCTCTGCTGTTGGCTGGATGACTTCACATGCCACCTATGTTACATGGACTCAGAGTATGTGCGGGCATCGCTTTTTCCTTTGTCCTTCCTTCTATTTTTGCCGGTGTAAGAATTCATCTAATTCTCATGTCGGGGACTAAGGTTGCCAACAGTAGTAACTTCAAGATTTACTTTCGTCATTTTCTAAGCAATATTATATATATATATATATTTTTATAAGCAGTCATCGATCATTTCATGCATAATGCTCCCTCTGTCCATACCGTTTGTCATATTTTTTTTTAAACTGTACTTTTTCTTCTAATCAAAAGTTAAAACATCACGATGTTTTAACTTCATACAAGTTTGATCGAATAGCCTTTTTTATCGGCTTCTTTGGAGTAGCGAAGTGATTGCCTTTTCAGAAGCTCAAATAGTTAGTGAAAAAAAATTTGAAAAATACGCAAGCAAGTGCGTTATTCCTTTATGCAAAAGTAGCACAGTATTCAAAACAAAAAAAAAACAAAATTACAAACAAGATGAGATGAACGAACTACTAGTTAATTTTTTTCTACGCGAATGTCTAGTTAAAACTCAAGTCACATGTCTTATGACAGTACCCCACACACACATATATATCGAGTTTTCGACAAGAGTATAAAACCAAGTGTTTTTATACTACTGGCAATTAACAATATGGATCCCGCGTAGGAGTGATGGCATATTAAAATTTGGCAGAGATCTCAAATCAGTATGAAAGTTAGAAGATCTGTATTGGACCCTATAGGATCTACTTCAATGTTCCTAACTACTCCCTCCGTCCCCATTTGTTTGTCCATTTTCACTATTTGGGACCTCTTACAAAATTGTCTATATGTTTCAATTTATAATATTTTTTATATGCAATATGGATCTTGTTTGATAGATCTCAATTAGATCTAAAATATGATATTTTCAAAATTATGTAAAACATTATAAATTGTGAGATATAGACAATTTTTTAAAAGGCACGTATGTCGAAAATGGACGAACAAATGGGGACGGAGGGAGTACTTTCTTAGAATTATTTATTAATATTATCTTGGGTGCAGAATTATATACAAATCCGGACTTAAAACCTATCTATTTATTGCAGAGATATAGTAAGTCTAATCTATCCATATTTTTTTGGTATGTATCTTTGGATATTCGATATAGTCGTCTCATATTTGGACCAGCGGGTGTTTTTTGTACCTCTGTTTTAGTTGGTTATCAATTGCCGTTATTTGGTTTACTCTGTAATTGGATTATCTGTAGATGCTGTATGATGGATATTAATGAACTGCTTTGGTTTTCAGATTGAAAAAAAAAAAACTTTGGATATTCTTCGTAGTAAAGAAACCAATACAGTGGCCATGGATGTAGTCAACATTAAGCGAATTGTTTATATCCGGCTTTCTTGTGTATATGAGTCTTTTGTTCTTTGTCGGAAAATACTAAAACAACCAATTGGGCTGTTTTGAAGATTGAAAAAGTGTATTGAAATATTGTGTAAAAAACATATAAAATTGAGTAGAAGCATATTGAAAAGCGTAAAAAGTGTATTGGAGTATTTTTTGTCTCTTTCTTAGCTAATTAACAGCCCAAGATGTATTGAAATATGGGCTGTCAATGTAAGAACCCTTCTCTATTTTCTGCAGTTTTGGCCCATGGATCGTAGGGTTCTGCAAGTTCCTCAAAGGGCAATACATTATCCAGAAAGAAGGAAAAGGGGAAAACAAGTGATTCAGCACAAATTGCCTTGGGCTGTATTGGACTAAGGCAACTTGTGCAACCTTCAAATTTGCATACATAACAATAGTTCAATGAACTAGTACAAATTTGGTCAGCCTCCATGTGATTGGTTAAAACAGTGACAACTTTGCCGGGTGGGTTAACAAAAGCTCTAAAGCGATGAAGAACACGAAAAATATTGATTTCCAGAATGAAGTCTAACAGACGTATAATCAAATTCAACAGAATAATGTGGCTCATAGTTTCAAAGGTTTCATAACGAACTTTTGTCGTAATACGAGTCCCCTTGCTTCTCTCACGATACAATCCTCTTCCTGTCCAGCCTCCTTTCCCCTCGGTTTATATGGAGAAAGCTAGGACTGATGCCAAAAGTTCATCGCGGAACAATCACAAATTGAGAGCAGTCATTTGTTAAGACTTGATCTGATTGAAGCAAATGCTCTACAATCCAGTCTACAAGGTTTAGATGATTCACACCAAATCACCAAGTAAAATACCATTCATCCATCGATATATATGGAAGAGAGAAAAGATGATGAATTTGGATTCCTATTGCTTGTATGTAGGTTCTATTTTGAACAAAGTAATGTGCTTTCATTGCATATATCTCAAAGAAAAAGCTCTAAAACTGCTAATAACTCTTGATCATGACCTTTATTGCTCAAGATGTGAAAATGAGCTTCCAGTATTGATAAACATACTCTAAATCTCCTACCGTAACTTCTTCCAATTTCAGCTCTGTTATCTGAGAAGCCCCGACGTAGAATGTGCAGAGCGAACGACCAATGGAATGGTGACACGCGATTTCGTACTTCTCCATGTCAAGAGCCCAAAACCATAGCCTTCTGATGGAGCTTCAACCTTGAAACTCACTGTGAAATCGATCTTCTGTCCATAACTACTGAAGAGTAATAGCCTTGGCACAACCGTAACATTAATTCCCACAGGAGATGAGATAACTGCTTTATACGTACTATTCGGCTCCCCAACATTGGTAACAGTTCGCATTACTGAGAAGTAGTTTTTGAGATTCGGTACTGTGATGGACGGGTAGTTAAGTCCAGTTGCTGTTGCGAATGTCTGATCACAAGTGCTGTTGTCTTTTGTTATCAAATGCAGAGACTTCTCGTCGTAACCAATTGAACAAAGAAAGGCTTTGTAATCTGTGGTTTGTGTATCGTAGATGAGACCGGGATCCAAGACTCTTCTTGGGTTCACAAAACCAGCTCCATAGTCAAACGCGTTTCCCCTCCTTCCTACTGGATCGACAGTGATAGGTTTGCGATTCTTGTTCATCACAGTAGCTGTATTTCACAATCTCAAATTTTTGAGAAAATTCCAAAATCATTTGGCAATATCAGGAAGAGGAGCAATTTGTATGATTCATCACATCATTTCTCTGTTTCTATTTTTGGAAACAAGCTTCAACGTGATAAACTACGGTAAACATAAGCACCTTTTTGTGCTCTGAAGCTTGTTATAAACCTTTGCTTTAAACTTTTAGAGCTATTTGTACGGTTTGGCAGATCAATTAGCAGTTGTATGATTCCTATTTACAAGATTTATCAAAAATCATTTATTTGTTTGGCCAAGAACGCAACCTTATTAAATAAGAAACATATGTTTCAAGAACATGAAGCTTGATTCGTAACCCATAGACTTTACCAGTTGTCATGATTGCAGATTTGATTGTAGAAGGAGACCAAGATGGATACACAGCTTTGATCAAGGCCACAATTCCGGTCACATGAGGACAAGCCATAGAAGTGCCTGAGAGAATGTTAGAATGCATTTTTCCATTTGCTGGAGACCAAGCAGCTAGGATATTCAATCCGGGAGCCGTGATATCAGGCTGCAAGGTATATTAATCAGAAAAGAGGAATTAAGTGAGAAATTTGAAAACAATATACTTATCCTCAACGAAGATATTGTAAGCTACCAAGTCCCAAGTACGAAATTCACCTTCAGGATTTCTGGAGTTAAGGCATTGGGACCTTTTGAAGAAAATGCCGTTATTTTAGGAGCAGGTTGAGATCCTAAGACAGTCTTCGCAGAGAAAATCCTAGATGTAGCCTTTCTGTTTATGAATCATCAAGAAAGAATTGCTTAAAATGCAGAGAAAAAAAAATTAAGGCTGTATTTGAATCATTTGTGGAAGGACAGAAGAAAATGTGAAGGAAAAGATGAGAAGACGGTGAAGCGGGCTACTAAAGTCGTGCCAGTGTGTTTGCCACAACTTCTGCTTCAAGTCCTAGGCCGAAATACCAAAAGCTACTTAAAAACTGATTCTGAAGCTTTTGAATTATGATTTTAGCAATCAAATTTTACCGATCCAAATGTTTGAGAAATGCCTTCAAAGTTTGTTTCTCGAGTTTCCTACTCCTTGGTGCATAATATATGTCCTCCACGAGTCCATGATCCAACGACAGCCTAAGAAACCCCGGCACATGGAACATCTGTCAAAGTTAAGTGAAGAACAAACCTTGTGCGATTAATGTAACTCAGGATCATATTTCCAGTGCGTTTCCCAACAACGGCTGCCGGGATCACAAAAGGAATAGCAACATCTTTATCTGCTTCATCTACAAGAATCATCCCCACTCCACCGGCTGCTTGAACAATCTTGCTCTTTGCCAGCTTTGACTCTGTCGAACTTTCGGCATGTTGGCATACCAGAACCTTCCCTCGGGACTTAGTACTATTCAAGGAGCTCTCCAAACAGTAACTGAAACGCAGGAGAGAAGAAAATAACTTTTTAAGGTTTCGTTTTAGCTGATAGATGCCTAGATTGTATTAAAAGCATAAGTACCTTTTGCTTCACCTGGATTGATAAGGAGTGAAGTATCCGGCATAGGCTTCAGAAGCAGAGATGATCCTTGTCGACGTATTCATTTGGAGTAGAGCGAGGCTTTCACCCTATTCAAATAGCCAAACAAACCAGAATGAATGACTATATGGTATCATGATAAAGGTAAATTTGTTAGATTTTCCTACTAGAGTTTAAGGTTCTTTTTGGCTGAGCATTACCGTGAAGTTAATGCCATCTCCCAATAAGATATTGGATGTGAAGTCCCTATCCATTGAGCTAGCAGCGACTGTAATCATCCACGGAGCAAGATTCGTTGCAGACCCCCGGTTCCCGTCGTTTCCAGCTGAAGAAACCACAACTATTCCACGGCTAGAAGCATGGAACGACCCAATTGAGATCGCATCGCTGAAATAATCACCCTGAGGAGCAGCAGGACCGAGAGAGATGGACAAAACATCGACCCCGTCTCTGATAGCATCGTCGAATGCAGCCAGTAAATCAACATCATAGCATCCCGAGTCCCAACATGTCTTGTAAACAGCTATTCTGGCCATCGGTGCACCCCCTCGAGCGCCTCCGGTTGCTAAGCCGTTATAGTTCATGTTTGTGACATATCTACCGGCAGCTGTTGAGGCAGTGTGGCTACCATGCCCGGAGGAGTCCCTTGGGGATTTGAATGAAACAGTCTTGACTGATTCTTCTACTTCTTCCTTTTCAGCTTCATAGCCATGCATATAGTATCTTGCTCCTATTATTTTCCTATTTCATCATAATTTTTAGCAGAGAATGAGGATATAGTATTTATCAGTTCTGGATATGGTATTTACAAGAAGAGGTTCACAATGTTGCTGTAAAAAAAATTACCTGTTGCAAGTTGAAGCATTGAATGCTTCACCTGATTCACATTTCCCTTTCCATTTGGCTGGCACTGGAGGCATGTGCTCATCACTAAAACTTGGGGATTCAGGCCAAATTCCTGCTTAAACCAGGTATTGGAATTAGTTGCAATTTCAGAGAGAGAGAGAGAGAGAGAGAGAGAGAGAGAGAGAGAGTTGCAATTCAAGGTATTGGAATTAGTTTTTTTTTGATAAGTGCTCAAAACAAGGAAAACAAGGATTTCTAGGGAGTCAATCCCTTTGCAGAAACAACTTACATCAGAAACAAAGCAAAAACAACCATTTATCAAACTAGAACTCCTAACTATACAACCTCCATGACTCTGTTAGAAAGTCCCCAAATTGCACAAATTGCACAAATATTCTTATTTTGTCTAGATAGTTTCATATTTCTGCTTGAATTGCAATTCAATACGTAACCATCTCCAACCCTTGCTCTCTTTTTTCCCATCAAAGTTGAGTCAAAATTTGGCTAGAAGATTAATTTCCTGTTGAGCACTACAATAAGCTACATCAATTTGTTCATCCAATATTTTCTACATTCTTCCAATATGACCAGTGGGAATTTGGGAAATAGTTTGAACTTTGAAGGCCTGTTTGTTTGACCGGATTTGAGCATCGTACTGGACTAAATATCCAAGAGAGTATATCCAGTGCTTGGCTAAAAGACTCGGATTAAACATCCAATCAATATGTAACCCGAAAAGTTTGGGCTATACAAGCCATGGAGGTGCAGTATTATTGATCAATCAGTGTAAGTCCCACAGGGTTGCATATTTTAAGGGCTATTCACTCCTAGTCCCATTAAACAAATGGGCCCAAGACTAGTGTTGGTGTGACAATGAGAACTTGACCTTGGTGTTTCGCCCAATTGTCGTATTGTCTAGGTTGGCTCCCATGAACAGGAGGTTAGTTCTCATAGTAATCTAAAAATACTAACATACTACATCCTATCCTCTGGCAAACAAAAAAAAGTGTGACAATGAGATCTCATAACAGTGGCAAAGAAGAGAACTAGGAGAAAGATACAGGACCAGAATGAAGAGACCTTTTCAATTAACCAAATGGCCCTCAGATATTTCTTGAACTAGCTAAAAAGGAGATTTGATGAAGAGCTTGGCTACCCCACTTAAGTTAATTATGCCTTGAAACAAACAGGGCATTAAAGAGAAAGAGCATTTCCAAGAAAGAGACAAAAAAAAAAAAACCCCTTACTGCTGTAAATGAAGTGTTCAGTTTTCTACTCCCTAATACTAGGAAGGCCCAGAAGTCATGTCTCCTTTACTGAAGTAATAAATGAACAGTCCCTTATTTGTACCAATATATGTGCATTAATATATGCCCAAAAAGTGGTATCAGTTAATGAATGAATTGGAGTTCAAAAAAGCTAATGAGTACATTGTTTGTGAAAGGGAGAGACAACTAACCAGTATCAATGAAACCAATAACAACATTAACTTGGTTCTTGGTTGAATATCCAGGGATTTCCATGGTTTCTTCCCCAACAAGACCCATGAAGTCCCATGAGTGAGTTGTGTGCAGCTTCCTCCTCTCATTAGGAAATACCGATACCACTCCCGGCATCTCTGTCAGCAAAAAATTTCAAAGAAAAGTACAATTTAGACCATGTGTATACTGTTAGGAGACGGATCAAACAAACACAATAGCACGAAGAAAAATCAATTACAATAAAATTGTAGCTACACATTGAATTTATATATATATTTTGGCTTATTTGTATTATTCATTTTGCACCCAATGTTTTGGCCATTCAATTCTGATTAGTCCGGGAATCTAGACAGCAGTAAAACGTTATCCAAAAGCTCAAAAATCGACTAAAGACAAAGATAATTCAAGATAGACAATTCTTCTGGATTACTTTTTTCTTTTCCGAACTTTTTTGAATTCGATTCATACTTCTTTCCTTTTCTGAATCCTCGGACGAATCTAAAAGTAAAACATTTTGACTAAAAGTTAACATTGAAAGAATTCACAAGCATTTTGTCTAAAAAGGTAAGTTAATCAGTCTCAAGGCGAATATGTGTTTTAGTGCCTAGTAATACTAATTATCTTCCACTAACCCAACATAAAAAATCAATCAAATTTCATCAGAAATGGAAAGAAAGACATACTAGCCATTTCAGAAGCTTGGTCCTCAGTCAATTTGGCTGCAAATCCTCTGAACCCATGTCTGTAACTGTACACATGGGATTCCTCGGCCTTTTCACCACTGTAAACAGAACCATTTTGAATCAGCACAACCAAAGAAGAAGAACAAAAACAAGAGGAACACAACAATCACATCTAAACAACAAGAAGAAAATTGGGAAAATCTGGGTTTAGATTCAAAAGAATCCAAACTATAGAAAAAGGAGGAAAGGGAACATATGGGTTTTGAGTTTAAACCTTCCCCCATGAATATCAGTGAGTATTTGGCGGTTTTGCCTCAAAATCTCATCTGGGTCATCACCTCCTCTGCTTCCCATATAGACGACATAGACCTTCATATATACCCAACAAAACGATAAAATGATATCAAGGAAAAAAAAATCCACAAATTTCTAAGGCAGATAAAATGAGGAAGCAACAACCATACATTAGCAGCAAAACAGAGCCTGACTTGGGCTTGTAAAACACAAAGAATCAGAAGATAGAGAACACGAATAGCAGTAACAGTAGTGTTTCTCGACGAAGCCATTGCTTATTTGAAATGGGTATGGTTTCTCAGGATGGCAAAGAGGAGGATGGAGCTATTTTATAGGAAGGAGAGAGAGAGAGAGAGAGAGAGAGAGAGAGAGAGAGAGAAAGGAAGTGCAAAAGGGGTATTATTGCCCGTAGTTACCACATGATGAGGTATTCTATGCGAAAAGGGAGTATAAAAGATGTGTAAAAATAGAGAAGAGATCCTTCATGTGATAGATTCTTTACCGGGATGCAAAATGAGACCCTTGTGAGTACTATGTTGGCTTTAAAAGTTCCTATGGGTTTGTCGTACATATGAAAGATTTCTATCAATCAGATAACTACGAAGAGTTCGTCGTATTTGTATAAAGCAAAGTGATTGGCTCGTGTTTAGTTGTTCATTGTTTTCTTGATAAACATATATGCTCGTTAAATGGTTTATATGACGATTTTTTGCTTGACAAAAAAAATGGTTTATATGACTGATTAACTTAATTTTTTACATAGAGTTTGATTAAAAAAAAAGAGTCATCAAATTAAATCCTGATTTATTATAGTTTACTGTAAACAAGAGAGCACACGGAGAATAATCGGATCATTCTGTTACAATTCTTAAAAATAAGTACTCTGTACAACCGGTAAAAGGGGTATATAATAAAAGGGCGCCCTATATAAAAGGCTGAGATTGGTACAGTTTGCAGTGAAGTGGAAGGCAAAGGAAACGTGAAGAGAGAGAGAGAAAGAGACAGAGGGAGAGGAAGTGTGGTGGCAGAGGATTTTGTGGGTGTGGGCCGGTGGGGACTAGGAGAGATTATTCGGTGCGAACAGAATACCGTCACGTGTTACATTTAGTTTCCTTTTCATCATATATTGGCGCCAGATTCACAAATTTTGTCTCGAGTTCCATATCAAATACGTGGTGAAAAGAAGGCATGGAACATCACGTGATGATACCTGAGATTGAAAAAGTTTGCGGGACGACGATATTGCTGATTATTTTGGAATTTTTGGGTGGTGAGCTGACGGCTGCTTCACTCCACCACCCACAACCCCATCTCGATCCGGAGACCGTTACAAAATATTCCCTAGGAAGCTATTACCATATGCTTTAGAAGAACAAAAAAAATGTGTATTTTAATTTATTTTTTTATGGGAAAAGATGAGACAGACAAACTGAAAAAAGCAACCCATTATCAAACTGAGACATATCATGTGGCCCCACCAATGGCCCACCCAAGTGAGCAATTATCCAATGCACTTGAAACATTTTTTAACTCATACTTCCGTTCTTAAACCGATAATCATCTTTCGGCTAACCTAGCCTCCTCCCTCCCTTGAGATTATTTCGTGCTGTAGGAGTAATGCTCATCCGTCTTGCAAAAGTATGAGACCTCACAGTATGTGGATTCCACACTTTTATGGGAGGGAGTAATATTAATTTTGTTTTGAATGATGGAATAATCCCTCCTCGCTTTGATTTGTTTTTAGGGAAAAAAAAAAAGAGAACGACCTCCTCTCTAATTTTAGAGAAGTTAATTATACCGGTTTAGGGTTTGGTCTTTCGAATCTCCTTCTAAACTTTGATTGAAATCTTTCATTTTATAGAGCTTGTCAAAAAGCTAATCATGTCAAAAAAATCATGCTGATCTATATCTTCCTTTAAATAAATGATCGAGCATATTTTAATAGCCCCAACGATTTTTCGTTGATAATGTGAGACAAACCTGCAAACTTGAGGACCGGTCTCTTATTTATTGTCTATAAATTTCACTCAATCACCTATCAGAAGTGAGTGAAAAAGAAGAAGAAAAATAACAGGAAGAATAGAAAGTCGAATGTTGATTACTGGTTTTTGTTTGATAATCAAAATATGTAATGATTCATGTATAAAAGGAAACTCCCGTAGTGGATTCCATGCTTGCAAGAAAGCAGCTGCCACCCAGGGAAGGGATCTATCTACCAAGATATCATCATTTCCTAACAATATTAATGATAACTTAATATAATACATGGCTGCATATGTTGTCATTATTAATTGCCATCAATTTTTTCCTCTTTGTTCTATTTTTTTGCCATAATTCGTCGTTGGCGTTGTAGGTGCAGTCTGGTCATTTTCGAACTCATTTGGGGTCTATTTCAATTACCAGACTCGTTTCCATTATAGAGCTCATCTGGTGGAATAACCGTGTAAGAAATCAAGTTAATCGGAAGCCAACTAACGTTTGAATGGAGCATATTTATGTGTGATAAAAAGAATGACTCTTCATGTTGTAATTCAGTTTGCCTAGCTCTTTTTTTTTTTCAAAATATATGGGCTCGGATTAGATATTAGTTTGTTTTTGATTTACTTGATTTCTTACACGTTTATTCCACTCTAAGAGCTCTACGATGCGAATGAGTGCGATCGTTGAAGTGGATACAAAATGGGTTAAAAAATGGCCGGTCTGCACGTAGGGGTGTAAACGAGCCGAGCCGAGCCGAGCCGAATATTGGCGTGTTTGAGCTCGGCTCGATCAGAATTCGCCTAGCTCGAGCTCGGCTCGAGTTCGAATCGAGCCGAAAAAGTTCGGCTCGAGCTCGGCTCGATAAGCATGTACAAAGCTCGGCTCGGCTCGTTAGTATTCGGTTTGGAATAAACGAGCCGGCTCGGCTCGAATTCGTCAAATTTTTAGCCTTAATATTAAAAAATTGGCTAAACGAGCCGAGTCGAACTGAATATTGGCATGTTCGAGCCAAGCCGAGCCGAACCTGTATATTTCGAGCCGAACAAACCTGTTCGCGAATCTATATATTGGCATATTCGAGCCGAGCCGAGCCGAACCTATATATTTCGAGCCGAGACGAACCTGTTCGCGAACCTATTCGAGCCGAGCCGTGCTAGGTTCGAGCTCGGCTCGTTTATCAAACAAGCCGCGAAATCGAGCTCGAGCTCGGCTCGTTTATCCTTCGAACTGAGCCGAACCGAGCCCTTACCGAACCGAACCGAACCGAACCGAACTCGCGAGCTGCTCAGCTCATTTACAGCCCTATCTGCACGTAGTCCACTGCCAAAATGGAGAGAAGCCTTCTCTTATACTCCCTCCGTCCCAAATTGATTGTCCCGTCCGCAAAACGGAGTATTAAAAATAATGCAATTTTTTCAAGAAAAAATTCAAAGTTTTTTCACAAATTAAAAATTCTCATTGATATCTAGTAAGTTGTTGAAAAATTTTTGATTTTTTCTTGCAAAAATTGTATTATTTTTAACACACCGTTTTGCGGACCGGACAATCAATTTGGGACGGAGGGAGTATTTCCAAGGAATCGAATCCCTCAAGATTCGAGAAATAATTGAGCGGGTCCAGCTTTTGCTTTACGTTGAGGACCTTAAGCAAATTGCTAATCCCCCCTTGACACACACCCCCGCGGGCCCCACCTGATTTTTCCTAAACTACCCCGCCTCCCCCCCTCTCTCTCTCTCTCTCTTCCTTTTCTTTCTTTCTTTTTTTCCTTTTCCTTCCGGTTTGTTTTTATTTTTTTCATTTTATTTTATTTTCTTTTTCCGGTTTGAATTTTTTTTCTTTTTAATAATAGGTTCAAATCTAATTTTAGGTTTTGTAAAGTAATTGAGAGAAAAAAATATTTTAATTAATCATGTTTATCCCACAGTTTTTTTTTTTGGTCCTTTATAAATTTAAAATATAGTTACGAAAATAAGTGTTTCAATTTTCAATCCGTTTGAACCAGTGCAAAGATATTTTTTTTTATCAATTCATCCTAAATGGTCGTAATAAATTTTTAGCTCCAAGACTTTTCAATGAACACCCTAAGAGAATCCTGAAACTAAATAATGAGTCTTAGAGTGCTCATTGAAATGTCGTAAAACAAAAAATTCTTTAAGATTACAATTAGTGTCCGGGAACTAATTACGAAATGTATTTTGCAAACAACATACTAATCCAGAATACAAAATGTTATATTTAGAAAGTCTACCCCCGTTGACGCATTAAAGTCAGAAAAGAAAGTCTAATTCCGTTGGCGCATTAAATTCACTGACACACGTTCTTCTCTCCACACACCCTCCTCTCGTTCCAAATTTCAATCCGTTTGAATGGGTGAGAAGATTTTATTTTTTTGATCATTTAATTCTAAAGGGTGATAATTAAATTTTGACTATAGGACTCTCGTTGATTAACCCTAAGAAAGTCGTAGAATCAAATATCTTTTAGGACAAACCAATAAGAGCCCTAGAGTCAAAATTTAATTATGACCCTTTAGAATTAAATGATCAAAAAAATAAAATTTTCTCACCCATTCAAACGAATTGAAATTTGGAACACTTAATTTTTCAACCTTTAGTTTATATATTAAAAAAATGGTTAAAAAATTAAGTGCTCCAAATTTCAATCCGTTTGAATGGGTGAGAAGATTTTATTTTTTTGATCATTTAATTCTAAAGGGTGATAATTAAATTTTGACTATAGGACTCTCGTTGATTAACCCTAAGAAAGTCGTAGAATCAAATATCT
>BPLS01000642.1:0-68004 GCA_019656275.1 Rhododendron kiyosumense
AAAAAATTAGTCCAAAAAGAAAAGGAACCAAACACCGTCATGTGAACATTTTCCCTCTATTTTTGACTTTTTACTTTCTTTAAAAAAAAAAAACCTCAAAAATTACATGAATGTGGGTATGCCAATGCCAAGTATTTATGTACAGTCAAAAGGTAGAAAAATAAGTCAACGGTCTGAAGGGAAAAGGAAAGAACAAAACTGGGAGATTCCGGCGAACGACGGCGTCACCTTGGCACCAGTGTGACGGTAAAATCCGTCGGCACGCCCATCTGCTCCGCCCAATCCTTGGACTCCAAATACAACTTGGACACCCGCCCCGCCACCCACGTCATATCGGGCCTCCTCTCCGGATCCTCCTCCACGCACTCCAACCCGACCCGCAACACCCTCCCCGCCACCTCCACCGGGTACGAATCCTTCAATCTCTTGTCCACCCACCACCTCACCCTCCCCTCCCCATCCGCCGCCTCCCTCGCCGTCTCGATCACCGACACCCTCCTGTACCCCCCTCCCTCCTCGTCCACCTCGTACTTTAACGCCTCCTTCCCCGACAACAGCTCCAGTATCACCACCCCCAGCGCATACACGTCCGTCTTCTCCGTCGGAACGCCGTTTTCCTGGAACTCTGGCGCCATGTACCCCCTCGTCCCTTGGAATTTCATCACCCTGCTATCAGACCTCCGATACCCACCCGATTGCGCTTCCTCCTCCCTGTTTATCTCCCCGCAAAGCTCGGCCGTTCCCACGTGGCAGATTTTAGCGTTTAGAGAAGGCTCGGTCACGATGATGCTCGAGCTCTTGATGTGGTTGTGGATGCAATTGGAGTTGGATCCGGTGCTGTGGTGGATGTAGTCGAGGCCGTGGGCGATGTCCGTCGCGATCTGGATCCTGGACATCCAGTTCGAGAGGACGGTGAAGTTGGGGTTTTTAGGGTTTCGGATGCAGTCGGCGAGGCTGGCGCCGTGCACGTAGTCGTAGACGAGGTAGATGTAGTTTCCGGAGACGGAGGCGCCGCGTAGCTTGATCAAACTCGAGTGGTGGCTCTTGCAGATCAGCGACAGCCGGTTGCGGAGCTCCTCGGCGTTGATTTGCGTCTGGAACTTCCGCTGGAACACGACGACGTCGTTCCCGCGTACCGCGCAGCGCCACGACGCAGACGAAGAAGAGGATGAGAATTTCTTCGCGAGGAAGTTGTTGGTGGCGGCCCGGATCTCGGAGAACTCGTAGACGTGGGCGGTCTCGGGGAGTTGTTCGCGGAGGCTGGAGAGGGAATTTACGCTGGAGGCGGACGATTTCCACGAGTCCTTGAAGCTCCAGCCGACGGTGGTGGAGTTGTTGGCGCCGGTGGCTGTCATGTCGAGGGAGGCTTTCTGCGACGTTTCGTGCGTCCCGGAGCTTTTCCTTGACGGCTGATTCGACGATGTCGTTTCGATCGAGCTTTGGGCCTTCTCCTCCTCCTCCTTGGTATTGCTGCGCTTCGGCATACACATGGAGAAGAGTCTCATAGTTGAATTGACATGAAGATTGGGGATTTGGGGCTATACTCTGTCTGGTTTTCTTGTTCGTTCGTCTAGGGTTTGGGGGGGGAATGAGGAATCAGAGTCAGACAGAGGATTGGGAGAAGGAAGGTAGTACAGTACAAGGGTCTCTTTCAAAGGTTCGTTTGGTAAACGAAGGCAGACATCCGAGACCTTGTTTTAAAGAGGAAGAGGAAGGCGACTCTCCGTGACCACCGCCGATTCAATTTATAATGTTTTTCGTGATTTTAACAATTAGACATTAAAAAAAAGGCAAAAGGATTAATGAAAAAACAAAATAGAACGGGATGAGAGAATGTATTTTAAGATAAGTGAATTTCAATTTAGCATGATATTAGCTTTGTTTCAAAATAATATGTATTCCGAGATGGTATTGATTGAGAATTAATCCGTGTGATTGTTGTTGACGAAAATGTAAAAAAAAATAGAAGGTTTCGAGTGTTACGTTGTTAGAGTGAACCAAAAAATATTACGACTATAAGCATACATTCACTTGTGCGTCCATTCTTATGGTGACAATTGTTCAGATGGTCCCAGTGGTGAACCTTATTTTAACTTGCAACGAAGGAGTAAGAATAAAAATATAGTTATCGCAAAAAAAAGAAAAGAACAAACGTATAGTTTGATTTGTACTCAGAACATCTCCAATGAAATGGCCAAACGATAAAAACTGGACCTACTTGTTGATTCATAAGTAACTAGTAGTATTAGTTAATTGATCACTCCGTTTGAGCCAAATTTTATTTTGTGGTGGGAAAAATTAGTTTAACAACCTTTTTTTATTATTCCTTTTAAAAACTACTTTTTTTTATCTTCAAGTTGGTTGTAAAATATTTTGGGAAGTGCTACAATACACTCCTCTTATTTGGGTGTGTATCATATACACCCTCATTGAAACACACTAAAATGTTATGATTCCCAAAGTATGAATCTATTGCTAAAAAGTTACGAATCATATTAATAAAAAGTTACGAATTTTTAGTATAAAAGTTACGATACGAAATAAAATGTTATGAATGACCGGTCCTATAAGTAATTTTTCATGAGGTGGCACAATATGAATCACACAATAAGTGCATATAGTACACATTTTAAAATGGTGTGTATTGAAGACTTTCCCTAATATTTTTATGCGTGTATATGTCATTGGCCAGAACTATAGTGTGAGTTATTGAGTGATGATAGAATATTAAATGGGTCAGTTTAGCTGACTCGTTTAAAAATGCTTTTTGCACTTTGTAAATTGCTTTTCCCCCCTCCCCTGACACCACACCCCCCTGACCCCACACCCATTTTCCCATATTACCCCCGCCCCCCTCCCTTCCTTAAAGTACCCTGTACCCCTTTAATTTATTTCTTTATTTAATTACTTTTACCTTATTTATTTAATTTCTATAAATACATCATTTCTGTATTAAAAAATAAAATTCAAAAAATAAGTGCTCCAATTTTCGATTCAATTGAACCGGGGCAAAGATTGTATTTTTTGATCATTTTACTCTAAATGGTCATAATGAATTTTTTACTCTAAAACCTTTCAACGAGCACCCTAAGACTTATTATTTAGTTTCAGGACTCTCTTAGAGTGTCCATTGAAAGGCCTTGGAGCCAAAACTTTATTACAACCATTTAGAATGAAATGATAAAAAAAAAAAATCTTAGCACCGATTCAAACGTATTGAAAATTGAAAGACTTATTCTTTTAACTATATTTTTTAATATATATATATAGGGAGGAAAAAAAGGAAAAAAACTGTCGGATTAATTTTTAACTATATTTTTAATATATAAACGGTGTAAAAAAATAAAATTTTCAATTTTCAATCCATTTGAACTGGTACGACTATGTTATTTTTCTGATCATTTAATCCTGAATGGTCGTAGTAAATTTTTGGCTCTAAGGCCTTTCAATGAGCACCCTAAGACTCATTATTTAGTTTCAGGGCTCTCTTAGAGTATCCATTGAAAGGCCTTGGAGCAAAAAATTTACTACGGCCATTTAAGATGAAATTATCAGAAAAATAACATCTTTGCACCGGTTCAAACGGATTGAAAATTGAAAGACTTATTTTTTTGAACTATTTTTTAATATATATATATAGGGAAAAAAAGGAAAAAAAAACAGTCGGATTAATTTTTAACTATATTTTTTCATATAGAAATGGTGTAAAAAAATAAGAGTTTCAATTTTGAATCCGTTTGAACCGGTACAAAGATGTTATTTTTCTAATCATTTCATCCTAAATGGTCGTAATAAATTTTTGACTCCAAGGTCTTTTAATGGACATCCTAAAAGAGCCCTGAAACTAAATAATGAGTCTTAGGTGCTCATTGAAAGGGTTTAAAGCCAAAAATTTACTGCAACCATTTAGGATTAAATGATCAGAGAAATAATATTTTCGTACCAGTTCAAACGGATTGAAAATTGAAACTCTTATTTTTTTACATCGTTTATATATTAAAAAATATAGTTAAAAATTACTCCGACTGTTTTTTTTTCCTTTTTTCCTATATATATATATAGTTAAAAAAAATAAGTCTTCAATTTTCAATTCGTTTGAACCGGTGCAAAGATATTATTTTTCTGATCATTTCATCCTAAATGGTCGTAATAAATTTTTAGCTCCAAAACCTTTCAATGGACACTCTAAAAGAACCTTGAAACTAAATAATGAGTCTTATTGTGCTCGTTGAAAGAAAAGAAATGAAAATTAACAAAAAAGAATGAAAGAAAAAAAAAAGAAAAGAAAGAAAGATTAACCGGAAAGAAGGAAGGCGGGAGAGTTGTTGGGGTTAAAATGGGAAATGAGGGGTGGGGTCGGGAGGGGGGGTGTGTCAGGGGAGGGGGGAAAAGCACCTCTCACAACTTTAAACTAGTTTACTTTGTAGCCAACCCCCAAATGAGCGACTGTAGGCCCCGTTTGATAACCCTCCCAAGGGGTTGGGATTGGATTGGTAGAGTGGGGTATTATCAATACCTTGTTTGTTTTCTCAAAAATGATCCGGACTATTAATTCGGTGGGATTGCTAAGACCCTAACTTGGGGGTATTGCTAATTCCCTCTAGGAGATGATATTAGTAATCTCATCTCATTCTCTCCTCATTATCAATCCCATTTTTATTATCAATTTCTTCTATCAATCCAATTTCATTATCTAATCTCATCTCAAACAAATATAATATTAATAATCTCATCATCGAATCTCATCCCAAACAAACATACTCATTATCAATCCCTTCTTCTTACCAATCTCAATCCTAATTTCATCTTCTTACGAATCTCATCCATCTATCACTGTTATCAATCCTAATCATAATCTCATCTTCTTACGAATTCATCTATTTATCATTATTATCAAACGAGGCCTTATAGTAGGCAGTATGATTAAAGATGCTCTTTATGCCCCATAAACAAAAGTTCTTATTTTTTAAGAAGACAATTTCAAGTTAAAAAATAATAGGCTTATTAAAATCTAAAAATTGCAATATGGATCTTTTTATACAGTGCAAAAAAAAATTAAAAAATTATTTTTATTTACATTATTTTTTAGTTTGA
Organism: Rhododendron kiyosumense; assembly: GCA_019656275.1. Taxonomy (NCBI): domain Eukaryota; kingdom Viridiplantae; phylum Streptophyta; class Magnoliopsida; order Ericales; family Ericaceae; genus Rhododendron; species Rhododendron kiyosumense. Next base: position 5,095 of record BPLS01000642.1, read on the forward strand.
AAATATGAAATAAATACTTATGGAGTATTTTTTAAGAAATATTCTGGAACGGAGCCGGTACTTTTCTTAAATGTTTGAAGTTGCAACAGGCTTTTTGGACAAGGGATTTAGGATGAGTTTGGAACTTATTTAGGCCCCATTATTTTTTAAGAAGGTAATTTTAAGATCAAAATTATGTGTTTACGCAAATAATTTTTCTAGCAATATGTATCTTGTTTGATAGGAGTAGATTTCATTGAGATCTTTTAAACGGTGCAAAAAAAAAATCAAAAAAATATTTTTCATTTGCATTATATTTAAGTTTGAAAATGTAAAATAAGTGTTTATTTTTTAAGAAGGTGATGTGGAACACCACCTAAGGGCGTGTTTGTTTAACGAAACTAATAGTGAAGATATATATATATATATATATATATGATCCTGTAGAATATGCAATTTTTGCAGATCAAGTAGTGAGATCAATAGTACTTCACTTCCGATGGTTCCACATTAGAAATCACGAAAGAGTGTCTATTTGAACCAAGGAGTTGTTCTGGTCAACAAGGCATAATACTTGATCTCGCAAATTCGAAATCTCTTAAGTGCTATTAATTTTTTTGAATTCGGTTCGTACAAAGCTTTGCTTTGACTTTAGTTGGTGCTCCCTCTAGTGGACAGTAGAGTTATCAAAAAAGAGTGTCTATTTAATTCAACACAGCAAACATAAGCTTTAATCCCATTTTCCTATCACGCTCAAAAAAAAAAACACATTAATTTAACAAATAAGTGCACGTGTTATCAAACCAAATTCCATTATTGCCTCACCATACCAAAACGGCATCCATAGTTTGACATCATGACAAGTGCATTATAAAATTGAACATATTGCTGAGGTTTGTTGACAATCACTAAAATAACGAGTAAATTACAGTAAATCCCCCTCAACTAATTCAAATTTTCACTTAACCCCCTCCGACTATAAAATTCAACAGTGTGCACCCTCTAACTATCCAGAATTGACACTTAACACCCTTTTGTTAGGTCTCCATAGGAAAAATGCACCGACGGCCGTCTCCGGCCACCGGGTGGCCGATCCGAGCCGTCCAAAAATTTTATAAAAAAAAACCGAGTGGGCTTACGCGGGAATCAACGGCATCCGACGTGCGTAGATGCTCGATCCAAACACCCCAAGAATTTAAATGGGGTATTTAGATCGAGCACCTACGCACGTCGGATGCCGTTGATTCCCGCGTTAGCCCACTCGGTTTTTTTTTATAAAATTTTTGGACGGCTCGGATCGGCCGCCCGGTGGCCGGAGACGGCCGTCGGTGCATTTTTCCTATGGAGACCTAACAAAAGGGTGTTAAGTGTCAATTCTGGATAGTTAGAGGGTGCACACTGTTGGATTTTGTAGTCGGAGGGGGTTAAGTGAAAATTCGGATTAGTTGAGGGGGGTTTACTGTAATTTACTCTAAAATAATTGGTCTAATCATATGATAATAAGGCTCTAATCATATTATATTACTAGGGTTTATCGTGCCTAAAGGCACGACGCAACATGAGATCTAATTAATGACAATTGTGCAATTAATATTATTGAAGAGGAAAAGCCGTAAAATTTATGGAGCAAATCAATGGTTAAGATTTATAAAGAGATAAGATTCAAAAACCCTTCTCTCTTATTACGTAGATGACTTCAAAAAGATCGACCAATGGTGCCGGTCAAATCTTTCAACTCGGGATGAAAATTATAACTGTCTTATCCCATTCACCCCAAATGCGATAAACATGCACTTGCTTGTACTTCTAGATTTATCAAGGATGACGGCTTTAAAAAGGATGAGTAAATGGACAGGGAGATCAGTGAGTATGATTAAAAGTTAAAACTAGTTTCTTCCAAATTTGGCCTGTTAGATAACGCCCAAAATGGTGATGTGGTTGGGTGTCAATTCTTTTTCTACACCCCTTAAATCCCTCTTTTCACATTTTGATTGATAGTGGAATTTCATTCCTCAAAATTGAAAAAAGAATGACAAGAAAATAGAGGAGGAGATGCTTGTCATTAGGGTTTGCATTGGAACTACTGGGTTGGAAGCACTAGTCATACAAAGGGTACGTTGACTGGGAGAGATTATTGGGTGCTCCGAGAGCATTTCAGCAATATTTTGCTCTAAGATTTTTTTTTTTTTCTCACTACACATTGATTTGAATCTATATATTCTCTGGTAGAACCACTAGAACATTCATCAATTTATGATTGGTAAGACAGTAAGACACTTTAGTAATGTTTCAGGGGTACTGAGTAATTATGCATTGACTTAACTACGATAGAGCGTTTGCGAGAGGAACAAGATTGTGACCCTGGATTCTTACAGTAAATTCTATGATTCTCGATGATAACAATGTGGTAGTGATATTTATATAACTCAAGTCATCACGAGAAATTCTTTGTTTAGATCGACGAAAGACACTATATAAAATAACCAGAAAATAGTTTTGGTGTTAAATGCCTGCAATGCCGTCATAACGAAGGTTCAATATATAAGATGGGGCAGCATTGTAAACCATAAAAGAATAACTAATTCTTTGACCACTATTGCATCGGATTGTGCTTCATGATATTGAGTTGGATAATATTTGAGAAATTACTTGGCGGTCTTGGGGTACTACGTGGTGGTACCACAAGATCATTAAATAATTATTCAATAATATTTAGAGAATGATGCTCCTGTCTCGCTTAGAATGCCATTTTGTACCACTCAGCGCTCATAACTCGGTTGCTATATCTTCCTCGAAAGGAATTTACCATCGATCAATAATCTAGTTTGGTCAAATAGAAAGAAATAGGTTACACATTCGGCATCAGTTTTAAGTTGAAAATGTTAGCAACATTTTTGCAACTGCTAGCCCATTAAGAGAGCTATAACTAAATTAACAAATTCGGGGATAGAAAATTATCAATATCTGCTTTAATTTGACGATGATTGACCCCAGACCTCTCCTATGAAAGTGTACAGTGGTGACCCAGTTAAGGTAACCCAGTTGGTTAGTTGAAAATTCAAAATTAAAAAAAAGCGAAGAATGGAGAAGTTGGTGGTATGTAAGTAATTTACTATTACTGAAAAAATGGTCTTCCATAATTTTCTACTATATAAAACAGTATCATCTGAAACCAACTTGCTCAAATTCAAAAATACTTTCAGCAGAGACAATCTGCAGAGATACACGCAGAGACAAATGCGTTTGGCCCCATTTCGGGTCCTGAAAAAATCTAGAAAAATATCCATAAATTTTTGAATATTATTTTATGGAGCCCTGTAAAAAATCAACTCCAGTGGATGTCGATAAGTATTACTTTTGGATTCGTAGAGGCGAAACTGCTCAATTCGCCCCTACGAATCCAAAAGTAACACTTATCGATATCCATTGGAGTTGATTTTTTACAGGGCTCCATAAAATAATATTTAAAAATTTATGGATATTTTTCTAGATTTTTTCGGGACCGAAATGAGGCCAAATGCATTTGTCTCTGCGTGGTTCTCTGCGAATTGTCTCTGCGCGTAGCAAAGCTCTTCGCTACTACATATTGCGATAGCGACTAACCTCTGATGTATATCGATGTGATTAAGAAAAAAAAAAAGGTTAGGAGGTAATCCACACACAGGGCCCGTTAGGGATAAGCCCCGCAAGCTGGCCGACTCAGGCAACCCTCGGCAAGGGGCAAAAAAAAAAATATATATATATATATATAAATTAGAAATTTGGCAAAAAAATATATTTAGGAACAACTAAACGGAAGGTTAAGTTTGAACAATTCAAATGTCAGGACCGGCACTGTTCACACAAACACAGCGTGGACAACTCCTTTCTCTTTTCTCTTCTACCAAACAGAGCTAAAAAGACACGGCTCTCTCCCTCCCTCCCGACTCCCGAGAGGTCCGTCATCCGTGGACAAATTGGATACAGCCACCGCACCACCCGCCACGTGGCGGTGCAACCCACAGTTCAAGCGTTTAAAAATAAAAACCAGTTCAAGCGTTCTTTTGGTGGGTTTTTTGTCGATTTATTCATTTCCACACGACTATTTGTCAAAATAAACCTTTTTTCAAACAACTTTTAAAAATAATTCAAAACGCACACTTCATGTGCGTCACGCATATGGAATGTACATTGTCCGAGCTGGCATATGCGAGCCGAGCCAACTGGATATCCAACATGTATCACGCATGCCCAATATGCATCATGCATATTAGATAGATATGCATATTAAATGTGAGTGATGCATTATATATATTGGAACAGTCATTGAAGTAACGAAATGGATCAACGATTTCGTTAAAAAAAAAAACAAGAAAATGAAGAGAGTTCTCATAGAGGTGTCAATGTTGATGAATGAGAGATGCATTTTTTTGGCTCCCAAAGAGTGGAAAGAGTTCTCACAGCAAACGGAGTTATTGAATGACCGGTGGAATATAACAGGGGGATACGTTGCACCTGCACCCCCCTTAGTTGATGATGCACCTGCACCCCCCACTAGGTGATCAAGTTAACAACTCTCGTCTTCGACTGCGAAGAGATATTGGCAGTGGGGATAATGATGTTGAACCGCATGCCTAGCTTTCCCCTTTGGATTCCTGGCTTGCCCAGCACAAAGAAATGTGTCGTCATGATTTGCCTGTATAATATATGAGAGGGTACTGCGGGGTGATGTCACGAAACACATTTCGTGTGGTTCCACGAAGTAGTACGCAACCAACGGCTGGGGTTGACCCACATGCTGACCAACGAATCATCTTGTGACTGAAAAGCACCGACTAGACCTTATGATAACGTAGATGACATGTGCACAATCCTATTTTTACAAAAAGAAATCTGCCAGTGACTTAAAAACATTTATGAACGATTTGACTTGTCCCTGAAAAGCCCTAGCTCGATTTAATGATAACGAATATGAGATGTGCGTTACAAATATTTGTACAGAAAAAAACATCGCTTGTGAATGAATACCATTTATGTTCGATTTTTGTCTTGTCACTGAAAAACACTGACTTAACCTAATGATAACGCATATGACATGTGCGTTACAGTCCTACTTTTATAGAAAGAAATCTGCTGGTGATTGAAAAACATTTATGGTCAATTTGACTTGTTTCTGAAAAGTACTGACTCGACCTAATGATAACACATATGACATGTGTGTTACAGTCCTATTTTTATAGAAAGAAACCTGCTAGTGACTGAAAAGCATTTATGGTTGATTGGACTTGTTTCTGAAAAGTACTGACTCGATATAATGGTAACGCCTATAACATGTGCGTTTCCTTTAGGTATATAAGTTAATGTGTATGTAGGTGATATAATTATGTAACCATTCCGGTAAAGTCATATGGCAGATGACAGTTCTGGTTTTCGTTGGATACTTACCCCGTTTAGAAATCAATACTGGAGAGAGAGACGTTCCAGTCCTAAAGACTACTACGTTGGTCTCCGAAAGGAGTGACCTTTTAGGTTGGAAGAGCAAGAGGAATTGTACAATGATCTCCAGGAACTTTCTTCACTGGTACCCCATCGCCGAGCAATACAAATGCGGCGCGAGAATAAGCTTAATTATGAACAAGCGATAAAAAGAATAAGGAGAGAGAATAATAGAATATTATTTCGCAGATATCAGTGCTACATGATTCAGCTTGCAAGGGAGGTAGCCGAGGCAAGCAAAAGGAAACTTACGTCACGTGAGCGCTCAAATGTGTTGGCAAACAACAAATATCTTTCAGATTATGACATGTTTGATGAGAAAGTTTAGTTTATGAATTGTAATTTAGTAACTAAACAACTGTGTTTTATTTAGTTAAATATGTTTAAATTTGACTTTTATTTTTATGTTTATTATTTCAGTTTTCATGATGAAATTTTTGTATTTTCTGTAATTGAATGGGAAAAAATTCATGGTTTTGGGTGTAAACTATATTTATTGAATTTATTGAACAACCATACAAAAGTAAAAATTAAAATTGAACTTTCCTAAATTACATATCTTCTTCATCCGAAAGTTCGACATCAGACTTCAGTTCTTCTTCATTGCTCCAAGATAGGTACCTCTGCGCGTCTTGAAGGAACTCCTCCGATACACATTGAGCTGCTTCATTTGCTAGTGTCAATCTCTTAATACGCATACTCATTCAATTGCATTCCTCACACATGCAGTTAATAGCTTTGAGCAACAGTTTATGGGTATATGTCGGCATGGTAATTGCCAACTGTCTTGGAATTCTTGTATTACAAGCGCGACAATCTTCTAATAGGATAGGTCGGCCCCCCGACCCCGATACTCTGAGCTTTCGAGTTTTAAAATTTTTTATTTGGTATATATCTAATTTTTATTTTTATTGATAATTATTTGCATATAGCTACTTATTATCTTAATAATTTTGATTTGATTTGATAAAAAAACTAATTCTTTCACATTTTCATTTCTTTCATAAATAAAAAATAAGTACATAACATTTTAAGCAGTCTAACGAAAGAAATACAAAATGATTGGTATACTTTAAGTGCATTAAACTAGAATTATTTCAATGTATTGAAAAACAAAAACTTTTTGATATACGTTCCGATAAAAAAAATATATGTCCACTAAGCCGGTTTTTCCGATTTCACAATTCTTGCTCTACTACTAATAAAAATTTAATTTTTTTGACCATACAAGAAAAAAACAAATATAAAAAAAGCTTAAATATACTGACATTGAAGTTTTGCCTAAAATATATAAAAGGACATTTCTATCCAGCGTAATATTTTCCTGCTATTTTCCTGCTATACATGTATATGTGCAAAATCTTTTGGACTGAGAGTTGTAAATCGGTAAAAATCTCTTCTTCTGGATCACAAAGAGAGAGAGGACGGCCACCACCGACGACCTCCATCACCAACTCCGACCAACACGTCAGCGGCTCCACCTTCGGCGACTACCTCCACCTAGCGAGAATCGCCAAAACCGTACACGCAAGGTCAAATCGCCAAGGTCTGTCCCCTCTCTCTCTCTCTCTCTCTCTCTGAACTTTTCGATTCGCCCTCCATTCTCCATCTCCAAACCCCCCAAAAATTAGGTTTCCAATTAGGTAAATTGCAGATTTTTGTGTGTTCATGAGACCTTTCACTTTTCGGACTATTTGTATGCTCCCATAAAGATGCATCCATAAGTTGGCTATATTACGGTCATTGCTAACAATTGAGGGTAATCTGTGAGGGGTTTTCATTTAGAATTTGTGGTGTCATATGCAAGCTCTCCCAATACCCTGTTCATGGAGAGCCTTTTCTGCTGTTGGCGATTTCTGGGTTTTTTTTTTGACGATTTCTGTTCTTTTTTTCTTTTACAACAATGCTACTCACAAAACAAAACAATCCAAACACAACAACTTATTCGGGATGGAGAATGGAATTGGCCAAGACCAAGATCCTCTTTGGTTCAGCAAATTCAAGGCTTAATCCCTAGTTCAATTCAACCTTGTTCTGATAAAGAAGATGATGTCATATGGGTTATTTCACCTACTGGCCAGTACAATACCAAGCATACCTGGGAGGCTCTCAGGAATAGAGGAGAGAAAGTCCACTGGGCTTCTATTGTGTGGTTCTCTAGAAGTGTGTCCAAGTGGTCGTTCATTTTGTGGCTTGCTTGCTTAAAGAGATTGGCTACAAAGGAGAGACTTTGCAAGTGGGGGATGACAATTAATCCTGGTTGTGTGTTGTGTTCTCAAAGGGATGAAACGCTGCAACATCTGTTCTTTGCTTGTAGTTTCTCTAAACATATTTGGCAAGAAGTTCTCCATAGATTTCAGATTCAGAGGACTCCGGAGGAATGGGATAGTGAACTGATATGGGCCATTGATCATTGTAGAGGTAAGAGCTTTAGATCCTTCTTGTACAAATTAGTTTTGGCAGCTGGGAGCCTGGGATTTACCACCTCTGGTTGGAAAGGAATGCTCGCGTTTTTGGAGGGAAAGTTAGAGGAGCTGATATTGTGATGGCTTGATAATGTTAGACTTAGAGTCTGCACTTGGGAGCATTTTCCTAATTCAATTGAAAATTAGTATCTCTGTTGTAGTTGGAACATTTCAAGTAGAGTTCTTGGGGTGTCAAATGTGTAGCTTTTCAAGTAGAGTCCTTTGTAAAGGTTTTTGTATGTGGGATTAACTCCTCTTGTTGTTTTGGTGGTTGGTTATAAAATGCGCTAGTTATAAAAAAAAAAACACAACTTACGCAACCTTTCACATACATACACATACTACTATGTGTGGGCCCCACGTCTACGTGAGAGGTTGTGTTTGGATTGTTGTGTAAGTATCAATTTTTGTTTTTTTAATTAAAAATGGTGGGGCCCACTGCCATGTGGCGGGTGGTGCGGTGGGTGTACCGTGTATCATACTGGCTCTGTTCTAGTTCTAGCATAGCAAGTAGCAAACTAGCAACTATAAAATCAATTTTTAAGTTATAAAAATTTGATATAGGACTGGAAGAATCCCAATTAACAATGAAACCCATGAGTTATGTTTCACCTTTCCCTCTGCAGGTGTTGAATTCATTGCCTTCCCGATTGAATTTCAAGAGGATAGTCGGCGTAGGTTCTTGTCATAATCAAAGATGTCATTGGATTCATTATCTCTTACTTATCAGTTGAGTTGTAAAAGGTAATTCTCTCTCTCTCTCTCTCTCTCTCTCTACACACACACAGAGGCATAGGCAAACTACTTTATGTGGTGAAATCCCTTGTAGTGCATTAATTGGCCTTTGAATAGAATTTGTCATGATTAGAAAAAAAGAAGTACCCTTTCATCCCGTTCTTGAATCTTGGGTTATATTTGCTTTATTCAGTGTTGGGCCTGAAGGTGTTATCAATTGTACAATCATTAAACCTGAATACCCTCATAACCTCAAGCTCAAACAAAATATCCACCGAGCTTTGTCTTGTCTTTGGTTGTTTTTGTTCTTTCGTTTTGGGTAGCTCAGAGCCTACTCTAGGCACTAGGCAGTGTTGGGCGCTAAAACTGAACTTGAACTGGTAACGGCCTTGAACCGCTTGTGTAACCCACTCAAAATGCTTGTTTTAGGCTTCCAAAACGCTTAATTCCAAGTTACTAGTAGTAGTCCATGCGATTTATTATATAACCAAGATTACCCTTGTAGACTTCTGATGTGGAACATGGTGTTACAGCTAGGCTTCCCTGGCAGGTCACCATGCTTTCTTGTATGTGCTATGACATGAATTCACTTGTTTTATCTTGCCAAGTGTCTATTGTCAACATTCTGAGTGTTATTTGCTCAGTCAAAAGTCTGTAACGAGTGAAACTGGAAGAAGCCCTAAATGCATACTGCCCAGACTTGTGAAAGTACAGAAATATCCCACTAAAAGCAGAAGTTCATCAACGACATGTTTGGCCACTAGGAATGGTGGGTTTAACCAGCAGTCTCATGGGATTGGCAACAGAGATGGTGTAATCATTGTTGACCATGGGTCGCGTCGAAAGGAATCCAACCTTACGCTAGGTGTGCTAAACTAGTCCCCTTTGTCAATTTTGACTATCTACTTTGTTCGATTGATATTATAACAATTCAGTCGTTTGATCGTTTAAGTGATCTATTTGTCAGAAGAATTTTATGTATCAAAAATTTTCATTTCAGATGAGTTTGTGGCGATGTTTAGAGAAAAAACGGGTTACCCAATCATAGAGCCTGCTCATATGGTAATTGATTCTCTAATACTACGTATATGTATGGGAAAGTTTTGTGATTTGGAGATTTTTTTGGGGAGTTTCTCTCCAACCCTCTCCAATAGTTGTATATTAGTAAAACAAACTCCACGGTGGAATTTGTTTTACTAAGTCCCATGTACAGAAAATCTCAAGAATCGACAGATAGGTGCTTATGGTTTCCAATGTTTCATAGTAACCTAATGGTCTAGTATTTTCTTGGACATAGATTAATTTGCATTTTCTGATCTTACTAAAATCATGAAGACTCCATGGAACTGTCAAGATGTGCATATCAAAGTCACACACAAGTCACAAGGCCATTCCTATTTGTTCAAACGAGTAAGTATGAGTGGGATCTTCAAAACTTGATAGTGGAGGTGAGCTGATATTGGTCGGTTGTCAAACGTTACTCCCAGTATGACGGAGCTCAGAGCAACTAGAGAGAGGTTTCGAGAGAGCGACCATACTGGAGGAAGTATGTCAAAGTTGCTCCTGATGAGCCATTCATCTGTCGGTAGACTGTGTTTTGTAAGGAGCACTTGATGTCGCGCTTCTTGTTGCAAATTATGGTGACCTCTATATATTGCTCTTATGCTATTGAACAAGTGAACCGTTGAAAGATATGATCATCTTGGCTTTTAAGGGAAGTCTTTTAGAAGTATATATCTCTTAACCATCTAGTCTTCTAAGAGAAAATATGCATCCTCTTAATCATTGTTGTTTGCAATCCAAGCAGCTGCATTTTTATCAAAAATTGTGCATCCTTCTTGTTTATTTTTGAGCTACTAACTTAATTCTTGATATCTTTTTTATAGGAGTTGGCAGAGCCGTCAATAAGAGATGCATTTGGTTTGTGCGTTCAACAAGGTGCCAATCGGGTGATTGTAAGCCCATTTTTCTTGTCTCCAGGAAGACACTGGTACCAGGCAAGCTAGCATAACATCCCTTGATGTTTAGATAGTTACTATCATGTACTACGATGTTGCTGATCATGCAGCAAAAGTACTATGATAATTGACAGATGTCAAGTAGAAGTTTTTTTTTTTTTTGGTTAGTGAAGTAGAGGCCTTTTCTATAACCTTCTTCTTTTGCAGGACATTCCATCCTTAACAGCTGATGCTGCCAAGGAGCACCCAGGTGTGTCATATGTTATAACAGCACCTCTTGGCGTTCACCAACTACTTGTGGTATGATATTGTTCCCTTCTCTTATTTGGTCATTGCAAAATGTCTGGATATTTCTATTGGCGTCGCTCCGGTTGGACATCTGGTTCTGTTTCTTGTGAGATGTCCCATGGCTCCATGAGACTGGCCACTATGTGGAACCGTAATACCAGGCCTCTGTCGAGGACCATTGGCTATCTCTCTGGAAACTGGGTGTGATTTCCAGTTGATCAGAGAGAGGCCAATCCCCTTGATAAAAAAGCCTTCACGATTTGGTTTTAATAATTCTCTATCACAAAATTTATTGGAGTTTACTTCAGGATTACACCTACTAAAAGCATTTCTTGTTGTCTTATGTTCCTCTTTCATATGGGATCGTTTCTAACAGTGCTAATCTCATTTTTTTGTTGTCAAAGCAACTAGTTCTTAAACTAGTGGGTACCATGGATTTAGTGCAAGCATAGTTTTTTCCTCAATATCCGTTTGTACTGTGCAAATAATCTCTCTATTTGGCCAGTTTTGCCATTAACTCCCAATCTCTAGCTTCTTCATAAATTGAAGGTTACCGAATTTGATCTCTAATAGTTGAAGTCATTCCAGCAACAATTATAGCAACTTTTCCATTTGTGTTGATCCCACTCAGAGTCCGTAATATCAGAGATGATATGGTAATTTGATAATGGGTATCACCTTGCCCATCATGTTAGTGGAGTTATCTTATTTGTATTTGTTGCCAGTTTAGAAACGAAGAAGGAAACCAGAATGATACCAGCCCCACACAAACCGGTGTATTGTGTACCCCCATAGTCGCCTAGTTCAAATTGATACAAACTTGCTGTTACTGTTTCAAGGCTGTGTGCATCACATTGTAACCGCAGAAGGTTTTGGTGTTGCAGGATGTTGTGAATGATAGAATAAAACACTGCTTAAGTCATGTAGCTGGAGTTGCGGAGGAGTGTTCAGTTTGTGCCGGCACTGGAAAATGTCGGCTCTATTGAGTAATGGGAAGTGGTAAAAGAGAGTTCGCTGAGGTTCACTTGAACACAGATGGCTGCAGGCGTGAGGAAAACAATTAGGTCGCCATCTGATTGCTTTGTGCCCTCATTGGAACGGCATCTTTGTTTGGAAGTGAACAAGAAGATGGATGTTTCAGAGTATTGGTTGTTGGAAGGCTGCAAAGACTCGTGCAAAGACCTGAATGCGCTGTGATTTTATTTCGTGCAAATCATTTCAGTTTTAGAAACTTGATGTGATTGTTTCCAGCATCTTAATTTGCTAACCTCTTCCCAATTCATACGAAAGAAATGTTGAACTTGTTCTCGATTTGGACATGTTTGGCAAGAAATGTATTTTCTACCGTGTTTTGTTTGGCTGAAATGTATTTTATTTTATTTTTAATCCGCGTTTGGCTGAAATGTGACACATATTTTGTGCCATTGTAATCTGTTAACCGTGAAAAGAGAGACGAAGGTTCGAGTTAGGCACGAAATCTAAACTAGTGAAATGAAACTCGAATGTCAAATGAATCGAAGGAGAGAAATAAACATTGGGCCCATTGGATGACATAAATACCATCGTGGCATTCAAATGCAGTCATCATTGCCATTAATTATTAAGACTTGTCTATTTGGTGTGCTTTTCTTAGGAATTTTTTTTACTCAAAAGAAATGACATTAAGTGATCTAATATCCTCACCCAACAACCTTTCCCTTTTTTTTAGTTGATCAAGCACAACTTTTCCCTTTTAGATGATGCTAATAACATGCTCTCTCTCTTCTTTTTTTTTTATACATCCATGCTAATTAATAAGGCCGATATTGTTCCTTGTAGGGTCTCAAAATCTTTGGGCATGGTCTTTAATAAATTTTCTCAATTTATCTATCTTCTCTCATTACCCTAAAAAATATTTCTCAAAACTTAAACTGAACAGGGAGATTCTGGAAAATTTTCAGTTCGATTGTTTTTCAATCAGTTTTCTATAACACACATAAAAAGAGTTTGAAAAAAACAAAAATACTCGTCCATTATCTTCTCATTTTATATTCATTGCGACTATCCAGTTATTTGATTCTAGGTAGGGCTGCGCATGGTGATCGGATTAGATTATTATGAATCCAATTTTAATCCGCGAGTCTCAATTTTTTAAAAATGAAATCCGTGTCCGGACCAAAAGTCTCGTAGTTCGGTTCCAATCTGAACCATGAGTCACGGTTCAATCCCGATTTTATCCACGAATTACATCTTCCAAGTACTGCATGATTCTACACTTCAAAAATGTAAAGGATAATTACAATAAGGACTTAGCAAGTATTCCAAGTTCATTATTCAAGTTCTCAAACACATTACCTCATATACTAGAGCATAACGACAGTAAATACATGCACATCCACTATTCAATAAAGGAGATTCAACAAGAGTTGTGAGCTTGGCAGCTTGGGAGTCGGAGTGATGACAACCAAATTTAACGAAAATAAATACTACATATTTGTATACATGCATGCATATATAAGCTATTGTATGATATTATTATGTATAATATGGAAATAGGTGTAAAATTATAATTATTTACAATATGTTACATTTATATAATTTTTTTATTTCTTAAATATCTCACGGTCTGGTTCAGATAATCCACGGTTTTTAAATTTTCGAATCCTTGTCAGAACCATTAATCCACGAACAAAATCTAAAAGATACGGATTAGTTTGGTTTGGACCGATTTCACAATTCACCGAATTGTTTGTGCAACAACTAATTCAAAGCAAATCTTTTCGATAAACTCTGGACAAGTCCAAAATAGCATAGTAGTATTTTATAAAGGATTGTGATTTTGGCACTCCAAAAATTGATGGAGGGGTTTTAAAATTGAACTGTGTTAATACACAAAACGACGTTATTTTGGAGCCAATCTATCAATTTTTGGAGTGCTAAAATCAATTTGTAGAAAATAAAAACCTAAAACCAAATACTGCAACTCCTCACCAAACCTCCTTTGTTACCTCCTCCATGTCTTCCCCTTCAATTTTGAGTCCCCCATCAACCAATTCCATGGCGATGACGAGTTTTTTCCTCCATTCACCCAAAACCCACATGGTTATTTCTCTCCGGGAAGCCAAGACAAGCTTCAGCTCCACCTTTCTCTCTCTTTCTGTCAATAGAAAACAGGGCAGAAAGTCATTACAAGGTGAAATCTCCAATACCCATATGTTTTCTCCTTGAAATTTTCCATCTTGTTGGCTTTTACTGGGTGTAGTGTGACTTTTCATTGCTCTCTTGATTAGTTGGTAATTCTGTTAGTTACTCGCAATTTAGTTTTGACGAAATTTTGCTTCGGTATTTTGGTTTCGGAGTATGTCAACTGGTGCTAGGTGTGTCATAGTTGTATGGGAAATTAAATCTTGTTCAATCTGGTTTACTTGTGTTTGTTGTTGAATTGGAAAGGAACTGGATGGAGCTTGAGGAAAAGCCATGATTAAGAGTGAGAGGATTTATTCTCGACTCCGTTGAGAACCGTAAAATTTGTTTATGTTGGCTGTAAGTTGTTGAGCAACTTCGATGACAATAACATATAGAGATGCACGCTGCTTATTTTCCTTTCTATTCAAACTTTTATGCTGAAGTTAGAGACTAATTAGTGAAGTGGAAAAATTCTTTCCCCCAGCCATGCCCAGTGTATTCTTATTTATGGAAATTTTTTGAGGGTATAAGTACTAATAGTTTTCTGAGAGAGTTGGAGAATAGACCAGTGAATATTCGTTTCTCATAAATTTTGTGGAATGGAGCTTATCTAGAACTTTGTCAAGCAAGAACTGTTGCAGATAGATTTCGTCTTTAGACTGGGTTTGCATCCAAGACTCCAAATACACAGGTATATAAGACAAGCCATTAGTTAAGAGGTTAGGGGTCCAATTTGAGGGTGCTCTACACTGGAGAAAATGGATGCGGGAGGGTAAAGAGCTTTTACTTTCTCCTCCAGCTCCAGCTCCCACTCCAGCTCTTTCTCAGTGGTCTGGTTGATGAGTTTTGTATTTTAAAACCTATTATTTTGACATTTGTTGTGGATGAATTGACTTCCAAATTTTAAGACTTGTTCGATTTGAGCAAGAGGAAAAGTGAATTGAGAATTATGAATGATGGTTGGGAATGTCGGTTATTTTCATTAGATAAGATTCATCGTCCTTCTAGAATAAGTCAAGGATTGAAGATGGTCTAGTTGAAGAAGAGAATGAGTGGAGGAAATAAGAGCATCGTAAAGCTAATAGAATGCTCAAGAAAGTTGATCATGTCCAACTATAATGTATGCTTGAGTAAGGTGGAGGGATGTGGTTCAAGGTTAAAGCTTTACAATAACAAAGGGAACGCTTTATTTAGAATGTTGCTCAATCATATGAAAAGGAAGGGGTTTCATATGATCTAGTCTAATAGAGGAGAAAGCCTGTAATGACTAGAAAGGCTTTCCATACCCGATGCCGGTACCTGTGTTATGCAATGTGGTTTGATCTCCCTAGTCCTATGATTTTGGAGTAAAAGCATATAAGCATGAATAACCGTTTCCCTTTCTCAAACTATAGTCACTTTCAGTGCAAGAGCAAGTTGTAATATGGCTAGGAACCTGAGTTGACATCTTTCGAATTAGAACTTAGGATATGCCGTGAGCCGAACTGGGGAACGTTTCCTCCGTAAGAATGACCAGGTATTGACCATTAGAGACGGAGTTAGGATTTCCACGGCGAAAGGGTCTAACTGAAAACCTAAAATTTCATGTATTGACATGATTAAATGATTTTGTTAGTTTTCGTTACCTATATTTTAAAATTTAAGCATGAAATTTGAACTAAAATTACTCAAAAATTAAAATCTCTCCCCTGGCAGAAGCAAAATGTAGGTGATGAATATGCCTCGACGATGTGTTTCTCACAGTTCAAACTATTTTATGTGCTAAGTTTCTCATACTTATGTTAGGAGGAGCGCTAAAATCAATCTCCTTTAAACTTTTCTTAAGTTTATTTTGTCTTTGAGTCTCTCATATGAGAAGTGTAAAATAATGAAAATACAAATAACCTTGCTTACTTTACGTAATTATTCACTTTTAGTGAGAAATTCTTGTTATTAATATTGGATTCTAATTGAATCAGGGAACATTAATCTGAACTTTTTGACTCTGCCTCTCTCGCACGATTGTCAATGCTTTCTACTTATTTTCTGGGAGGAAACGTTGATGCTATTTATTGATTTTCATGCATATATATTGCAGTACGATCAGTTGCAGCTCCCTCAGAAGCAATTACTGAGTTTGATGACATGGTTTCCGGTACCAAGAGGAAATACTATATGTTAGGCGGAAAGGGAGGTGTTGGAAAGACAAGCTGTGCTGCATCGCTTGCTGTAAAATTTGCAAACAATGGTCACCCCACTCTTGTTGTTTCAACAGACCCTGCTCATTCTTTAAGTGACTCTTTTGCCCAGGTTTTGATAAGTTCGCTTGTTTATTCACTAGTCTCTCTCTATAAATTTCTTCGTATCTAGTTATTAGTATTCTAGTGGTGAATTGCACATGACAAATTGCTTACAATGCACTTGTATTTCCAAGGATTTGGCCGGTGGGACACTAGTAGCAGTTGAAGGACCTAATTCTCCATTGTATGCCCTTGAGGTGAGTGAGAAAGTAATTTGTGATTGTGATAAATTTCTCTTCATTTGGTGCTTATTGTTCTGTCCATTAGTAACATTATGATTTATTTGTTATCTCACCTGTATGAGTAAGTTTAATTTTTAGTACTATCACAGATTAACCCTGAGAAGGCTAGGGAGGAATTTCGCAGTGCAAACCAGAAAAATGGGGGAAGCGGAATAAAAGATTTTATGGATGGCATGGGCCTTGGGATGATTGTTGAACAGGTAATGTCCTGGTATCTAAGTTTTTAATGGTCAATCAATTGAATGGAATTACAGCTACTTTTGTAACAAAGGTGAAAGAAATGGTATCTATATAATTGACAATGGTGATAGAAATGCAGAGCATGCCCGAGAAATTCGTTCTGTAGTCTTCTTTTTTGCATGCACATATTGGGTCACCACTTAAGACAAACACTTGCTGGCTTCTCCACTTTATGACGTGTAAGAAAGAATTTTAGGTGCCCAGTTAAACTAAGGAGAATGGCTTCCATATCTATAATTACCTCGCTATATTTGGGCTGTTATTCTTTTCCATTCTCCATGGTTGAATAATTGCGTCTACTTTTTCTTAAAATATGTCAATTTACTCGTTGCATTATTCTGTTAGCGGCCTTTTATTGAATCTTCCTCTATCTTTTGATTTTCCCTGAAAGTTAGGAGAATTAAAGCTGGGGGAGCTTCTGGACACACCTCCTCCTGGTTTGGATGAGGCAATTGCAATTTCCAAGGCGCGTAAAGACTACTCTGTTTATATGAGTTTCTTTTGTAGTGCTGAGGCCTTTTCTTGTATCTTGCTGATTTGCGAACTTCTTAACAGGTTATGCAATTCCTTGAACAAGAACAATATAATGCATTTACTCGTATAGTTTTTGATACTGCCCCAACGGTGAGCAAAGTGAGACATATGTCATTTCACTTTTGGAGATTGTTTCTTGAACTTGATGGCCATCCTTTACAGGGTCATACACTACGGCTTTTGTCCTTGCCAGACTTCTTGGATGCATCTATAGGGAAGATATTGAAGGTACAAAACAAGGACTTAGGTTTAAGTTAACCTATGTATGAGGTCATCCAATGTTCAGAGTGGGAAATTTGTTTTCCACTTATGTTAAATGGAAAGTATTTCATTTTACCCTGTTTCGTAGATGATGGTTGCAATTTTGCTTGGGTGAAGATCAGAGTTCTTGCATTTCACTGGTCAAATACTGTTAGCGTCTAAGAAACCTCATTTATCTACCGATATGACATGACAAGTTTTAAGCTATCTTGGCATACAATTGAACATCTATTTTTTCTTCTATACTAATGCAACATGCAGCATGTCGCATCTGCTGACTTCTATATGGTCTAACTATTCTCTTCTCCCTTCACCTGATTGTTGTTGTTTACTACTAGATGCAACCCCAGTAATAGAGATCTGGTATTTAGCCGAGATGCAACTATTGGAACATGTTTCTATGTAGATTTGGTGTCCATTCTCTAGATCTACCTTATTCTCATTGATTTGTACTGTGTTCCTAATAAAGCTTAAGGAGAAGATAGCTTCAGCAACTTCGGCCATCAAATCCGTCTTTGGACAGGAGCAAACCCAGGACGACGCTGTAAGCATATTGCACCTAGATCTGGTGTTTATTAGGCTATTATACAAAGTCCGTAACATTCTGTATGTGCTTTCTTATGTAGGCTGATAAATTAAAGCGTTTAAGGGAGAGGATGATAAAAGTGAGGGAGCTTTTTCGGGACACAGATTCAACAGAATTCGTCATTGTAACTATCCCCACGGTAATCACCTTTAGATCTGTTGCCTATTGACTCTATTGGTATTTCTCATTATGTCTAATAAAGGGGCATATATTTGGTTACGGTTGTCAGTTGCAACTCTATAGGTCACAGCTTGCTGATTGAAGGGAAAGAAAAAATTTGCGGTACTCCTTCAGAGAAATGCAACTCTTATCTCGCATCTAGGGATTATTAACCATCCAAAGATGGGCATGCATGTTATCGTGCCTTGTGTACATAATAGTTTATCTGGATCTTATGCTTGGAACAAATGCGAAGTCCCAAAGAACAAAAGAAAAACAAAATTTGAAACTCCAGTAGAAAATAAGTATTTTGGCTGTTATGCAAAAAGGTAGCTTGGTTTATATCTTCTCTATTAGGAACTATTTTCCGGAACTCTGAGATGACCCTCGTTTTAAAATATTCTTTTAAGGTGATGGCGGTTAGTGAGTCATCAAGGTTACATGCTTCATTGAAGAAGGAAAATGTTCCTGTCAAGAGGCTTGTCGTAAATCAAGTCCTTCCCCCATCTTCCTCTGACTGCAAATTTTGTGCAATGAAAAGGAAGGTATAATACATTTACTGTTTCAGCGGATTTTATTTCTTTACTATTCTTTTTTTTTTTTGGAAAGTATTTCTTTACTATTCAAGCACCATTTCCATATGTGATGGATCATATAGAATCATAGGCGCTTAATTTGTGGTGATGTTTATGCTAGAAGTTATTAGTTATTGTCCTACTCCCCGGGCTTTGGAATCTGATCTGATTTGACTTTAAAGATGCAGATTTCAATGCACCCCCTTCCCTCCAGATTTGTGTCTATGAAAATCTGAGTGTAAAATTCAGAATATGCGGGATTCCCTTTCTGTTCTCAATGCTATGCTGTTTTAAGAATTGCTGCTCTTACAATTTTGGTCATGCTTATTCTCCCACTGTAAATGGGTGGGAGTGCTACGAGTATTTTTGGAATATATTGTAGCGGGACTGTAAATGGGTGAAGCATGACTATTTTTATTTTTTAACCTAGTCTGACTTGATTAAGATTGGACTATGGAGCCTGAACATGATTCAAATTTTCCATTCCAATGTTACAGGATCAGACTCGTGCTCTTGATATGATCCAGAGTGATCCAGAGCTCTCTGGCTTGACAATGATCCAGGCACCCCTTGTTGATTTAGAGATCAGAGGTGTTCCAGCTCTTCAGTTCTTAGGAGACATTGTTTGGAGATGAAATCTGCTTGATGATGCCAGGTGATTCAGTATTATTGGGTACCACCCATTTTATCATCCAGTGATGTGTTCTTTCACTTATTCAGTAATCCCCAATCGATTGGGAATTACATGGATTCTGTCATTGTTTGTACATACACTGTTGTTTTCGAAACTTGAATGTTTAAGCGAAGAAGAAAAAGAGGAGGGAATGACAGAATGTCACTGGTTCTACGTTCCCTCTGAGACTGTCAGGGAGATGCTGGCCCCACACAACTCGTCGGTGTCTTTACGTATATGCATGAAACGAGATCTGCAGAAGTATACATTGTTTTGTACAAGTGTTATCCACACAGGAGGTAATGGGATATTGTGTTTCACCCTTCATTTTGAAAAGGAAAGGAAGCAAAAATAGTGCTGCTCGAAACGTCGCCTGTAATTTTACTTGATAATTTGTACTTTTTGTTCCGGCACAGTTACATTTTCTGACCCATGAACGAATTGGTGATCT
Source organism: Rhododendron kiyosumense (assembly GCA_019656275.1). Classification (NCBI taxonomy): domain Eukaryota; kingdom Viridiplantae; phylum Streptophyta; class Magnoliopsida; order Ericales; family Ericaceae; genus Rhododendron; species Rhododendron kiyosumense. Next base: position 25,160 of record BPLS01000642.1, read on the forward strand.
GAGGTTCAGTTTACTTAGATACATAAAAATAAAAAAATAAGGTGGACGAGGAGTAATTGTTTGGCATGAATTCACAATAGTATATGCTTTGTCATAATTATTAGATTACGGTGATCTTTCCTTGAATGAATTCTTTCAAACAAAAATTAATATTATACAATAATTATAATCATTTCAACTTTACTGTCAAATTTTTCTTGAAAAAAATGATTTTGAAAATCGACGATCCAAACTTTACAAAGCAGAGATGATAAAAATCAGGAGTACATTATCAGTGGACTTAAATGCGTTGCAATGTACGCATATCCAACAAAATAAACGGCTCAAGTCATTGAAGTGGGCAAGTGGTGTCTGAATCACAGATGCCGGGTCAGTGCACATTTCAATTCTTTTTTTTTATTTTTTATCTGCGTGCACATTTCAATTCACTGCTACGAACTTCTTATTATTAAGATAACAATTGCAGTAGTTTACAAAAACACATCCGCCTCTGGAATAAGTTTTACGTAATCCTCAATATTCTCTCCAGTAATATCTCAACTAATTATGAGCTCAAACTCTCAACAATTTTATAGAGGGCTGAATAGGATCCAACGACCGCGCATGCGACACCTACAGCAATGATCAGTATACAAAGCGATACCTGCCAAGAGAAAACGTACAAAATCAGTAAGGGAAATAGTCGTACGATAAAAAGTATTTGGATGCTAATTGAAGCGAAAACCAGTCACACTTGTGCTCCCGAGAAATTGTCATGCGCTATTTGTATGAATACTGGTTAAAGGGGTCAGCATTGTTCTAGTAATATCTTATCTATCGTGGACGATGCCGAACATAAATGAACTGAAACTGAAGGAGAATTTTGGGTGTACCTGAAAACGAGTAGTTTTGCCCCTCAAGATGCTCAGGTAACATGCACAAGGAAGTATCAAGGTCTGCAGTAGAAAATTTGAGTCAGTACATGTAACTACTGCTCTGCTTCAAAAATAATTGGCAACAGAAACACTTACTACTAGCATTGTAAGTAAAGATCCAATTAGTGCCATCACCAGACCTGTCAAATAAGAAAGAAAATCGCAATGCGTCAAAAAGAACTGTTCAGAAAGATGAACAAGGGAACAGAAATCCATGTTAAACGACTTAACGCTATAAAACAGCATACATTCCGAACTCAACAATTGTTCAACCATGAGAAACTCACCAAAGAAAGGGATGCTGAGGCCCACAACCAAGGTAGAAATCACCAATGCAGTTCTGATGAGGATCGCGTACACATGAGATTTGCCAATGTTTGACGGTATCAATTCCTCCAGGCTCAACGCTACTGGAGTCATGGTTAATGCATACGTGGTTCCAATTAAGGAAAACAATGGAACATAAACGAATCATAGAACACTATAGAAACCCTACTCCACACTAGTTGAGCAAGGTAGCTGTAATTGAGATCCCAGAAAGAATCAAAGAAGACAAAAGCATGAAGAAAATAAATAGCTTTTTCGACGCTCAAGGGAGGTACGCATTTGTGGTTAGGGACTTGGCTTCATGAGAGAACGATAGAACCAGAAGCACTATTGTTGTTCAGTTTACATTACCTTCAAAACTTACTATTCTCAGTGATTCAGTATCAATTCATATCCTATAGTTGTTACCTCGGCCAAGGGAATAATACTAGCTGAAAACATCAATTGTTGAAAACAACCCTATACCAAAAGCTAACAGAGATACTTCCTCGACACAAACTGGTTATTCCTACTAGAAGGATATTTGGTAAATGGATTAACTACCTGCAAAAGAACCAACAGGAGATACAAGTCAATTTAACTTCTAATAGAGAAATGGGAACACCAAAACGAAGATTCAGCCTACCGTAGTCCACACAGCAATTTTGGTTGCAACCAGATCCTCGGGCAGGTTAAGAGTGAACTGAGACAGCGTTGAATCTCCAAACATCAAGTATCCCATCACAGCAACTCCAGCATACATCAAAGTACAGATACCAAAACTGCATCCAGTTTAGACTTCATACTTAGATTTTTCTCAAAACCCATTTTACTTAATAAGGCAAAAGAACAGTCAAGCAATCTTAAAGTTGTGCCAGTGTCACTTTTGTTGAGGATATTTGAGCCCACGGAGACTTAATCAACGGTTAGTTTTCCCGGTTATACTCAAGGTGAAGAAACAGACGTTCTTCAAGTGAATCCTTCGATGTATGGAAGGATTGTGAATTATCAACCCAATTCTGTTCAAGTAATGATGAAGCAAGCACAAGGCTTCATTCACACAAACTTTCAGGTTATATATACACAGAAACTTGCCAATATCTCAGTTCGAAGCAGAGAGGTAAGCAAGAGTGTCAATCATGTATAACAAAAAGGCCTATTAGCAATGAAACGCACTTTTACTTTCTATTCAAGGGCCTAAATTCTGTTTTGGTCAACGGAAGAAAACATTTCAAAAGCATTTGGAAGACCTAGCTGGAACGCTAGAAATGACAAATGAAGTGGTAACATCGGAAAACGTCATTATGGGACATTTAGAATCGGGGTCGAAATAAGTAGTTGTTTCAGTATGCTTCCTAGAATTTCGACATGCTTCAGGGAATCAGGCTGTTTCAGCATCTGTCAGTAAATGTTTCATTTTGACATGCTTCCTAGAATCAACATGCTTCCTAGAATCGCGAGTCAGCAATGTTTCATTTTGGTCTCCAAACATAAACGTTCAGCCGTATCAAGGGAAACAACATTTTATAGTAGTTCCTTTGTTCTAGTTCCAACTGCAAGTTGAGCAACTCTTGCATATTTGCCTTACCAAGTCAAGAGGACTGCAGGGAATTGGCTTGGTTTCTCCATTGATGTGTAGATATTTGGAAAGACGGCATGTCCAGAGTAGCAGTAACCATAGAGGCCAATAGCAACAGGAAGAGTTGTGAGATTCAGCGTTGTTCCTTTGGTATGGAAGCCAACTTTATCCACCACGCCAACCCAAAACAAGCAAAGGACTACCAATATTGAAGCAATAACTCCACCAACTGGAAACAAAAGACAGCATAATTTAGAGTTCCTCTCATAATGCATACAGATAGAATGAAAGATGGAAAGTGTATCAACTGAAATAAACCGAAGGAAAACAATAAAACGAAATTTCACTGGACTTACCAGAGATGTAACTGAGCACAGTGAGGTCTCGAAGCCAAACTGTAGGAAGAACAGCAATTGTGGCCAATAATGCAAATAAGTGGTGAGAATTCAATACGAATCCTCCCAAACTTAAATGCAGATTCGGAAATAATGCCGATAAGTTATCACTCTCCAAAATAATATATTCAACACAACAAGCCTGCAGATGATGAATTTAGATGTAACTTTCAGTACTATGGAGAAAGACATGGCTCTCAATCTGAGCAACTAGAAGTGCATTTTTACAAACTAATGGTTCTAGACTAGACTTCTAGTAAGTGAAAGAGCAAACAAAAGAGAAACAATAGAATGATTACCCTTTGAAAAAGACTAGCCATTAGTAAGTGAAAGAGACACAGGAAAAAAATGAAAAAGGAGAGAGGCAATAACCTTATTTCGTATTCGCTATGTAACGGATATCTTGAAATTCTCAATCTTCTGGGCTCTATTTTTTGATATTAGCAAAAAAGAGCACTCTTACAAACAACTGATTAGGATGTTTCCGAATAACAATTTTCCTCACCCAAAAGTACTTTGAAGAAACACTTTTATGTTTGGTCTTTATTTTTCCTTGACCACGTTCTTTGAAAGCTAAGATGGCTTCTAGAAAAGTTTTAGAGAATCTGACTACGTCAAAGATATGAACGTGATTTTCTCCCAAGTAGATCGCAATTCAAAAGAATCCCGAGAAATAGTCCTGAGCCCTGCCCCTATGACATGGCCAGTTAACATATGTCCAGGAACAAAGCTAAATGGTACACTCAACATAAACACAAGGTCACAACCCGATAATATGCCAGATAAAACATAGATCCAGCTCCTTTCCTGCTGCTCTCTTAATTTGTATCTGTTACATTTTAGTCGACATCTTAGTCGATTGACCACAAAATCTTGCCATGGTCCACGTCTAAGACAAAACAATGGGTTTCTTGTAATTCAAATTTTGCTACTGTTTTCTCTTCATTTCGTTCATACGAATTTATACGGTGGGTCCAAAGGATATTTCATCCATGAGTGACCAAGAGAGGGGATAGCATCATCTCCTTCACTCTCCCCTCTCTCTTGTTGTACCACCAAGATTTCAAACCAATTTGAGAACTGTGGTGGGGTCTTTTGAGAAGATATTGTTACATAACATGTCTTTATTCACCCAATTGGAAAGTGGTGGGGTGGGTTATCCCCTCAATATAGGGCCCATGAGAAGAAACCACCTTTCAGTTTCTGTAATTTCTGACAGAAACAGGGCAAGCAGAGACAACAAAGTGGGTGATAATGCATTACCTTCCAAACTACAAGACCCACCAACAGTTTCTTGTTTGTATGCAGAAACATTAGCTGATGGATGTCAAGAAGGTCCTACAATATGAGCAGAAGAAAAAACTACAAAACAGACAGATGAGGAGGCTGTACTTACGTATAATTCGACGTACAAAATAATCTGCAACCACAAAAATCAACAGAAGAATCCAAGGGTTAGTAATCGTCATGTTTTAACTAATTTTTATTGAGTTTAGTATATTGAAATTTCCACAAACTATTTTGCTGTTTTTTCCTCGCCATGCAAATGACAGTTTAGATGGACATGCATGGAACAACTTTAAGCCTGAAAATCGATACTGGTTTCAGAAACAGAGAAAAAAACAGAAAAAAGAAGAGTATCTCAATACTAGCTGATTACTGTCGGAGCATAAACTTCATTTAGTATTTTGGCCCAAGTCAACCCTAAGTCACGAAGCCAAAAATAAAAATGTAGTTTCTAGAAGAGTTCTAGATATTTGTAAATTCGAGAACCTACCTAGATATTATCATGTAAAGAAGAAATCTAAAGCCTTCCATGGACTAGTATAAATATGGATGGGTGTCATTTTTTCCTAAGCCAAAAACATAGTTGTCAAAAGCGCGCCTAGGCGCCAGGCGAGGCGAGGCACACCTATTGCGCCTTGGGGTAGCCCAGGTGCAGTGGCTTCAATAAGGCGCAGCTTAGGCGTAGGAGGCGAGGAAAAGCGACAAGGCGAGAGGCGCACGAAAAGTGAGCTGCTTTTAAAATTTAATCTCAGCCTTAGGATTTTGAAGATCTAACCCCCACCGTTAGATTTGAACAAAAAAAAAACACAAAAGGGTTGCAGCCGAGAGCCTCTCTCAGTCGATCTCTCGCCTCTCTCACTTGATCTCTCATCTCTCATTGCTCTTGATCTCTCATCTCTCACTACCGACGACCTTTCATAGCCGACGACGACCTGCCAGCGAACTGCCGACGATCTCTCACTGCTATATGAAAGAGCCGGATATCTGTTCTAATATATATATATATATATATATATATATATATATATAGTAGTTTTCGCCTTCGGGATCCCGCATGAGGCTCTGGGTGTGGGACTCGATCGACAGCCATTGGATTTAAATCCAACAGCCACGGTAAAAAGACCACTTAACAAATGGGAAATGACGAAATGTTGCTCTTACCCGGGTTCCCCCTGACCTGTTATTCCCATTTGACCCGCGTGTTATGTTTTTAAGTGGTCTTTTAACCGTGGCCGTTGGATTTAAATCCAATGGCTGTCGACCAAGTCCCACACCCAGAGCCTCATGCGGGATCCCGGAGGTGAAATCTAATATATATATATATATATATATATATATATACACACACACACGCAACTAGGAAAAGTACTTGGATGCTTGTCTTTTATTGATTTTGACGTTTTAGTTTTCTCTATACGAGATCAGTGGCTATTTGACATTTCATGAATATTTTTATGTATCTTTTGGATGGTAAACTCATTGGCTTAGTGTTTATTGCTTGAAATATTAGTGTGTGCTATTTTTTTCTGCATATGTGCGCCTTGCTTCAAAAAGGCACGCGCCTCGCCTCTCGCCTCAGGCCCAACAGGATTTTGCGCCTCGGTGCGCTTTTCGCCCGTGACAATTATGGCCAAAAAGTTTGTGTTCAAATGTAATGCAAAGTGCTTGCTACCTAACTTTAGTCTCAAGTTCTCTTCCCTCCTCTCGAAAAAAATCCTTCCAACACAAACACCCCAATAATCCTACTCTTTCCTACAATTATATGATAAAAACAAATCATTTGAACCAATACACCGGATTTCATGTCCAATTATGTACAAGAGAAATTATGTTGTCAAAGCGCAAAATTTTCATATCTGCGTATTGGCCCAATTCATGTTATACAAGTGGAGAAAGGTTCCATTTCATCTCAGCGTACTTTCCAATCTTTTTCATATTGGTCCACCTTTCTCCATTTTTCTGGTGATGTTCCTTTAACTCTTTCCATTTTCCATTAGCTCATACCACCTCTTTCAAATCTAACGCATTTCCACTATCTAAATTGTACTATTTTTCCTTCCTTTCACTATCACGTATAGAAGGAAATAGAAGGTTAGAAGCAAAGAATTTAAAAGATATAAAGACTTACCGAGATGGCGAAACGTCCCACAGTACCAAATGCAGCCTGGCCAATGTCTGGATAGGTCTCAAGTCCAGGTTGGCTATCCAAGCAGTGACGCAATAGGAGCCCAGTGTAAAAAGAAAGAACCGCAAAAACAACCAATATCGATAGCCCAGCCCATCCACCTTGTTTTACAGCATAAGGAGTAGAAAGGATTCCCACTCCACATAGAACATTTATGCCTGAGGAAACAAATTATCATAATGGAACTTGGGTTAGCTATCATGTGTGACGATGATCTCCTATGTTTGCATCTATGATCCGATGGATTTATAACCGAACTAGGATTTCACAAGAGATCCCTTTTCCCTGAAGTGTAATTGTAATAAGATTTTTGAATCATTAGTAAAGAAATGTTGAACCATAAAAATTGCAGAACCCATTCAACCTTCCATTAAAACTGCACATAACAAGCTTTCCAATCTTTCCTTACAAGTATCAAGAAGTGAGAACAAGTCTTTACGAAGCCATCTAGGTTTTAAATATTGGTCTGGATTGTAGATCTTCATGTTATCGTGCCTTGTGTACATAATATGTTCTGTCATTGATATTGATACGTAACCCAATAACCCGATGCAGAACCCTGACTTGCAAACTTCTCTTCAAAGCAATTAAGTGTCAGCTATATCGCTATGACAACATCATACAATATTCTCTATATGTAAGCACGAGGCAAGAACTTTTGCACATCCACAGTTCTAAGAATAGCTACTAGAACACTCAAAATTTAACTACCTTCACCAAGTCAAGTAAGAACCAAGGTTAGAAGAACATCACAATTAATATGATAATACCCCATCTCTAATATTCAGACATTAGCATGGTTGATTCAGGTACACACCAAATTATATAGAGCTTTTTCTACTACGATACTAACAATGTGAACCTGTAATCAATATATGCAGGAGATGAACATGAGCCCATGTATCTTACCATTAACCACAGCTTGGCCAAATGAGCTCTGGCGAGAAATTGGAAGTTCATGAGAGACCTTGGATGATTTTCTCACAGAACCCCTCCTTGATGGGAGAGGAGGAAGCAAAGAGTGCGAACTTCGTCTTTGATGCGGTTTTTGCTCATCTTCTAATGTTGGCAATAGAGGTTTGCTCGCTGAAGGAAATATCTCAGGGGTGTGCCTCCTTGTCAGTGACGAGGAAAGAAATGAACTGCTTAATCTTGACAACGTAGGAGTGCCAAGAAATGTTATACTTGGAGATGGCACGCTACTATACAGGTCAATTGACTGCCTGAAATTTGGTTGAGGAAAAAATAAGTTTGTGGAACAAGACGAAAACTATTCTTATGTGGTGGAATAAAATGATCCGAACTACATAAGTTTGTGGCAGTGGCAAATAACACTATTCACTCCTCTAATAGTCACAATCTTGTGGCAAACTTACTTCTATATTGTTGCAAACTTACTTCTATAGACAACATAAGGGAGGGTCCTTACCCAAAAAACGTGAGGGCCACGGCTAGGACCACCCCACAGACACAGTATAGCCATAAAAAAAAAACCATGATAACTCTCCTACATGAAATATTGTCGTGTGGCTCAGATTCATTTCTGGGATTGTTCTCCACGTTACCAATTTTAACCTGGAGCATTCATTAATTCCAACTTTCATTGCATTTTTCTGCTCTTCTAAGTTTTATCTCTTCCAAAAGCTTACCTCATATACCACATGCATTCCATCACTACACTAATTTCTCTCTTAGTGTCTATAGCAAGGAAAGAGCTTGAGTACCCATATTTAAAAAAAAAAAAAAAAAAACTCCACCATGAAATTTTTCCAGAAGCTACAACTTTTATGAAGATCTATACAACGGCTGTACATATAAAACACGTAACTGGGCAGAGCAAAACAGGACAGATAGATAGATAGATAGAGAGACCTGTAACTCTGAGGCCATGTGGTGTTAAGGGAATTGGGTTTGCTCTGCTGCCGATTATCATTCGAGTAATTCGACGTATCTGAATCATTCCCATCATCTTCACCTTTGTCGAATTGCTTCTCCTCGTCATCTTCCTCTTCGCTCTCATCAATGTAAAAACTCTGCTCTGAAACCGAATTATGCATCTTCTCGATTCTCTCTGCTTCAAAAGCCTCTCCCCTTCTGGTTTACAAAGCATAAGATATGAAAAACCAAAGATGTTTTCTCTACCCTAAGGAATCAAGATCTAGGATTCAAACAAAAACTAAGCTTTTTGCTCCAATCAAAAAGCATACCCTTTATTATAATTGATTCACTCTGTTTGCTAGTGCCTTTGGTTTGGAAGCTTATGTCGAACCGAGTTACCTGTTATACACAAATATAAATCACCAAAACCAAAAGCGTAATATAAGATACATACGTATGCATCCAAAGAACTATCTTTATAACTATCGAATCGACGGAAAAAAAACACGATGAGCGAATTACATTCAGTTGATAAAACTAAGACCAGCAGAGACGTATTTACATGGTAGTACATGTAGCGACATATGATTGTATGGAGATGGCGGGTCGAGACGATGGATAAATTTAGAAGGCCAAATTTAGAAAAACCCCATTTTTTTTCGTACTAGTTTTTAGGCGCAAAGTTTGAAGTGTTCAAAAGTGGATTTTCCTGGTTTTGGAGACGCAGTTCTAATTCTCTCTGTACCGTTATTACAGGGGCTTCCTATGTACATGTACAACAGTACAAGTGTGTCCTCTGTTTGTGTGTGTGTGTGTGAGAGAGAGAGAGAGAGAGAGAGGTGGCTTACTGTAAGAATCGAATCAATGCGAGAAAGTTCGAAACCAAAAAGGGTTGCGAGAAAGTTCGGATTTCCGGTCCAAAAGGCCAAGAACTTTTTGACGGAGAGAGAGGAGAGAGAGCTGCTTCTGTTGTTCTCGATTCGCTTTCGCGGGCTATTTATACTGACTTCTTATTTGTGTGCTGGGGTTGCCCTTCTAAATTAAAACCCGCCTCTTTTCTAAATTTTTCAGGGCCGAGCGGATACCACGTGATGCCTGCTCGGTGTATTCAGGTTGTCCGTTTCGGTTTTGAATGGCTTGGATTGGAAGAGAGGAAGAAGAAAGAGAGTGTTTCAATCTAGACTGTCCAATACATTTTTGGACGGCCTGGATACGTTGCTTGGACACTACGTCAGCCGGGTGACGTGATACCCTCCTGGCACTGAAAAACTTCTCATTTTTAAGATAGTATTTACATTTTTTTTATCATCAAAACTATGCCAACAAGGCTACATAAGGGGTGGAGACTCTCTGCAAACAACAGAAGAAATAAACCACGGGGGCGCAGCCACCCAACTTAAAGGAAGCAAATTCCTAATTGCCTTAGGCTCCGTTCAGTTATCGAGAAAATTGGGTGGGAAATTGGTTCCCAGAAAAAGTGAAGTGAGGTGAAGTAAAAGAAAAAGAAAATTATTTTCCTGTGAGTGTTCATTTGACAAAAAAATTTTGCAAGAAAATTAAGGTTTAGTTGTTCATTTGTCAAGAAAAAGAAACTTTCGGGAAAATTTTGTGAGTGTTCACTCATTTTCCTTTTCCCGCGACGCAAAATCCTGTGTTTTTTGCAGGATCACTTTTGCAGGAAAGTGATTCCTGCAGGAAAACTTAAATTGGTAAGTCCTAAAATTTCCTGCCAACTGAACACTAGGAAAGTTATGGAAAAATTGATTTTCCCATACTTTCCTGTATTTTCCTGGCAACTGAACGGGGCCTTAGTGGCTAAAATATGAGCTAGCTGATTACCGGTCCTCTTCACCCAAGAAAAACTCAGCTCAACATATTGCCTAAACTGCCTGATATCCGAGACTAAAGACATCGCCTCCCAAGTAGGGCTGCAAACGAACCGAGCCGCTCGCGAGCGGCTCGCAGCTCTTCTCGTTATTGGCTCGTTCAAGCTCGGCTCGGAAGGTAAACGAACGAGCTCGAGCCGATTTTATAAGCTCGTTTCATAAACGAGCCGAGCTCGAGTTGCGATGAGCTCGGCTCGAGTCGGCTCTCGAGCCGAGTATATATATATAATTTTTTTTTTTGATCTGGGGGTATATATACTTAAAAAGTGAAAGTTGGGTTTTAAATGAGCTCGAGTTCGAGCCGAGCTGACTCGTTTATATACTATCGAGCTTAGACGAGCCGAGCTCGAGCCGTGCTAATGATTATCGAGCCGAGCTCGAGCCCAGATTTTCGAGCTCGAGCCGAGCTCAAGCCTCCCTATAAATGACCGAGCCGAGCTCGAACATGCTGTGGCTCGGCTCGACTCGGCTCGTTTGCAGCCCTACTCCCAAGGCAGAACCAACTCAGACACACTTAACTTGATAGCTTGTTGGTTATCTGATTCGATGCAGGCATTTGAAATCCCAAGTGCTTCAGCCATTTCGCAAGCCAGCCGAATAGCAAGCAGTTTCCCCTGTAACGCTAAGGACGTCTTGGGATTTTAGGGTTTTTTCTTATTTTGTCTTCAATCAATCCTTTTTTTGTGCATTTATTAATTTTAAGTCTAACTTTTGTGGATTATTGGTCCGGACGAATTGAAAAAGTTAAAAAATATATGTTTACTGAAATGTGCCTTAATGTCCATGGGGCGAGATTGAGCACGAATATAAATCACGCATTGGTATGGGGTCCACCTTCAAGTATGTAGACTCCACGCCAATGTGTGGTCCAAACTCTTGCTCAACCATAGTCATTGAGGCCCCGTTTGATAACATGGATAGGTGGATGAGATTCGTAAGGAGATGAGATTAGGATTGTGATTCGTAAAGAGATGGGATTAGTAATGAGAAGGGATTGATAATGAGTATGTTTGTTTGGGATAGGATTAGATGATGAGATTATTAATATCATGTTTGTTTGAGATGGGATTAGATGATGGGATTGGATTGATAGAAGAAATTGGTAATGAGAAGGGATTGGTAATGAGAATGGGTTGGGTTCGGACTATGAATACCAAGTCCCACGGGGTATTGCTAATACCCCCTAATCTCCGGCTTCATAATCCCAACGGACTACGAATCCGAACCAATTTTGGAAACCAAACGCAATATTGTTAATACCTTCGGCTTAGTAATCCAATCCCAACCCTTAAGAGCTTTATCAAACGGGGCCTCGAATGATTTGTCTCCTCTGGAATTGTGGAAAATAGTTGCATCTCGATTGTTTATTTTGGTAATTAATACCGGTACAAATTTGATGAAAATCCTTCCCCGTTAGGGTAAATTTTTGGGGAATAACGATCCGTTACAAGTAATTTCGGACGGACAACTAAAACCATACAGACTACTCTCCGTAGTTTAAATTCAGGTTCCGTTTGATAAACAAATTGGAGGTTGGGATTGGATTGCTAAAGTGATGGTATTAGTAATACTTTATTTGGTTTCCTTTGGAACTTGATATTCGTAGTCCAATCACAACTCTTTCTCATTACCAATTTATTCTATTAATCCAATCTCATCATCTAATCTTATCTCAAACAAACATGATATTAATAATCTCATCCCAAACAAACATACTCATTATCAATCACTTTTCATTAACAATCCCAATCCTAATCGCATCTCCCCATAAATCTCATTCATCTATCACTGTTATCAAACGGGGCCTCAATTCAATCTAAAGAGCAACCAAATTCTTCTCAATTCTATCCGTATATTTAGGGGAATTAATCCATTGCACTTGGCCTTCGATTCGTATGTCTTTTTTTTTCTTCTTCTTCTATCAAGAAATTACACTACTCTGATCCTAAGTTAATCCACGTTTAAGATTTTATAAGTTCATACAATAATCATGCCAAGACGGAATATTTTATTTTTGAAGTTCCACATCTAAATTGAAATTCTGGTTCCGTCTCTTATCGTCTTGAGATCCCAATACTATATGACAGGACATGTCAAGTCAAATCAAACCGAGCCTTATATTTCGGTGGCGTTCCGGTTTCCGGGAAAAAGAAGTTTTAGAAAAAGAAGATAATTTCAAGTTCAAAAATTATGTGTTTATGTAAATAATTTTCCTACTAATATAGATCTTATTTGATAGATCTCATCAAGATCTTTTAAACAGTGCAGAAAAAATTGAAAAAATAATTTTTATTTGCATTATATTTGAGTTTGAAATTACCTCCATTTGAAAAAAAGAATTTTTTTGTGAAAGTGGAACACCCTCGAATCAATCATTGATTAGATAAAATTGGTGATGCAACGCCTTGTTGTCTCTTTAGGAGATAAGCCATGTTTGTTTACAGCACACAAACACATGTTTATTTCCTCATAGTTTAAACTGTTTCTAAAGCCGCGAGTTTTATATAATGAATTGACCACTTAATTTATTCAAATCTAAAAGGCATAAAGATTGGCTTCAGATTAAACAATACCACCATGGGCTTAATTTACTCGTACAGCTCAGATGTCGATCTCCTGCCTCCAGTGTCCGCTACATTGTTTAATTCCAAGGGGTTGGCTAAGTGGTCTTAACCCGAGACTTAGGCGTTTGTTCTTTTCTAAGATTTCAGATTTGATTCTCCTTACCAATAATTCTTGGGGCTACCCACCCTCACGTCTAAGCATATAAAATGACTGATCTTCCGCGATATATGACTGGTGTGAATATAGTACTAAATATAATGTGAGGACCTTTCTACTTATCTTAAGTTTTCTGGTTCGATTCAAAGTTTCTGCCGGGACATATGACTGGTCTTCTGCGATTTGGATTTTCTTCTATTAGATCTGTTCTTACTAATTTACTCGATCAGGTTATTTTTTCATTATCTACTATTCGTAATTTTATTTAGCTTTTTGTCGTAATGTTTGATCTAATCATTTGCCTCGATGAGTTCATGTACTTCAACCCGATTTCCTTTCGAAGTCCGCACTGATCAACGCGCGCACTCTATCGGACTTCCCCGACTCTTAGGGTTGACTAACCTCTGTGCGAGCATCGTTCACATAGAACCTTTTTTCTTTTCGGCCTTCAAAGCTCTCATTTGAATGTTTTCTACTACCACTCAGATCCGCACCAACAACCGCTCCGCCAACGAGAAGGATTAGAAAAGAATAAATACACAAGCCAAAGTTGAAAAAAATTCAAATATAACGACACTAGAGACAAAAAGACAGCTCTTTAGTATTTTTTCATCTACTAGTTCATAATTATATAGAATTGGTCTCGTGATGCATCGATCCATATCAATTATTGTGGGGTACATGTGCATTGTGTACGTTTTCGTTTTGTCCTCAAAGGCAATGTTGTCACCTACATAATGACCAAAAAGAATCATTTACGTATTTGTTTTTAATTTCGTTATTAAAATCATTTTTTTGCCAACCTCGATGGCTAAACGAGAGTGACAAGGATTTGACAATTTAAGTTTTAGCTAGCACATTTAAAAATAAAATAAAAAACGTGTTAAGTCTTTCAGTACACCATGGATGTAGATAAGCATGAGCTTCATATACTTATCCCACTGAATTAAAGGTGACGTATTATGAGAGAATGACTTGTCTTATAAAACCAAAAATAAGTATTTGAAAAATATTAAAACCTTAGCGGAACGGTTTTTTACTTTCGCATAGCAATCATAGCCGGAAAAAAATCAACGTACGCATGATCAATTTATACTTCATGGACCTGTATCATACACTTTTGATCCCCTAAGTGCTCGTATCAAAATGACACAACATTTTACATTTTGACCGTCCAATATTAGTCCCTCCTAGGCCAATCAATTTCGAGAGAGACTTAAAATTAACGAAAAGGCAAATCTCCAGCAATTAGCTTTTGGGATGCTCAAAATAACTGATCCTTCTAAACCAGATGGTAGGAGATGGAGTGTGCATGGGAAATGACCGTTGAAATGGAACCATTAAGATCAATTTGGCTGGCGGGATCAGTTGTGATGCTACGAGAGCAGTTCGTTTTTTTGTTCGTTTTCATATGTCATACAAAATGTGTTAGGGCAAGAGAACACGTACAAGTGAAAAATAATTAAACAAGCAATCGAAAGAACAAGACATGTGATATATGTGGTTTCGACTTAAGCAATTCGATTAATTGTACTCCACGGGGTGTTGGGGGGGTTTCACTATGATAAAAAGATGAACGAGATTACATTGGGGGCTGCCTATCCTTTGCCTTTTATAAGGAGTATATACAATAGAAGCCCTAAAGAAAGGCCAAAGACGCGCAGACGCAGCTCTGCTCATCCGGACCAGCGAGACACTGGTCTGAACCACCGAAACGCTCGTCTAGACAAACTTCGAACCAGCACAGTTGCAACTTTGTTTTTGCTTCATCTTGCCTAGTTCGGACCACACAAGGCTTGGTCCGGATCAGAGATGCTGAAACTACAGAAAACGTATAGAAAACGCTGAATTCGACTTCATACTCAACAAAACGTCAATGGCATGACGCATAGTTTGGCTAAGAGGGCTGTGAGAGTTTATGGCGTGTCTACTGGGGAAGCCAAAGCTCCTTTGTGGCTGTGCTATATTTACCATTTCTGAGTTGTTTGTTTCGAGGGGTTCTCGTACGTGCTATACAGTAATCCTTCTACCATATTACCTTTTTTTTTTTGGAAAATAAATGACACAATAAATTTAGTTTGGTGAGAAGATGGTGACATTATTTCCTTGCCTTCATGGATGTATTAATCCAATAACATGACCACATGCATTTCTTACACAATTTAGCACCTAGAAAATCTTTTGCCCACTATGTGCCTATTATATGGCTGTCTCAGCCATATTTGTCTACGAAAATGATGAGTACCGACTTGGGGGAGGGAAGTCGTACCGCTAGCCACCGGCGGGTGGGCCGTCTCCGGACGGCCGATCCGAACCGTCCAAAATTTTAAAAAAAAAACCGATGGAACCTGCGCAAGAATCAATAGCATCCGAGGTGTGTAAGGTACTTAATCCGAACACCATTTTTTCGTGACGTGACCGTCGGTACGATTTTCATCTCCAGTCGATACATATAGCATGACTCATTTGTCTATGGGAAAACAAATTAATACTGTACAATCAACCACTTATTAATAGTGTGTATATATATATTGACAGCCAGCATTAAAATATTCCCGACTAAAATAAGGCTGTGTTTATGTCAATCAGACTAGTATCTTACGTGGGAAAAAAACACGATCTTATCCCCACGTCACAGGCCACGATCTTGACAGCCAGCAAAATCATATAAATGTGGAATCATCTCCTGCGGCATGGCCTACAAAAATTAGCCTGAAGTCACTATCAGACAAGTTGATGAATGGATGTTGCTGCAGCATCAACCACCACAGTTCCCGCATGTACGGATCACAACTTTCTTTTAAGGGTGTGATGTGGCTTTGTTTTGCACCTTTGATGTGTAAATAACATCATGGATTTACCAATGAGCTCTTGGCTCGGTTGGTATGCCTCCCTGAGTGGAGGCTTGGTTCGAGTCTCGCGAGAGCTGGTTTGAGATTTAGGACTATGGACAGTTTTTAAGTTTTCTGTGGGCTGACATACTAACATTCAGCTGAAAAGAAGTACTGTGTGATTTTGTAAATATTTAACATCCCATGCTCTCAATGGCAGACACATATGTGTACCTACCATTTGATTTTGTTCACACGCAAATCATGAATGATTGATATAGAACTTAAAATTTTATAAGATTTTTTTCACACATATGCAGGAACCCTAGGGAAATTTTCACCCAAATTGTATTGTAGGGGCCACCCCTATAGGGCTTTTCCAAAATAATTCGAAAAAGCCTTTGTCTGGTTTCCATCTTTGAAAAATAGTTTTGATATAATGAGTGAAGAGAGATAGATAAAAAAAGTTATTGAGAAATGTGCAAAAAAAAAATGAGTTTATTAAAGATAGGAATCAAACAAAGCGATTCATGCAATTAGTGACAAGCACTCTTCATGTGCCTATAATTAATTTTGAGAACAAACTACTCATTTTCTAGGATAAATGTCCTCTAATCATGTTATAACCGATATCGGACCACGAATTGGAAACGACACGAAATCCAAAATTATGTGATTCGAGTATTACATAGCACGACACGATGTTTGCGCTAGCCTGTAACGATGTTGAGAGTTTTAATGAGAAAAGAAGCAGCGCATGTTGGAGGGCGATGGGCGATAAAATCCGGTTGTTTTGGCTTTCTTTCTATTACCAAATCCATATCCCACTCATTTCCTTAGGTTTTTTTGTCTTCACGTTGACATGATCAGTTCGCACATGTTTGGCTTGTGTCTCTTGTCTCGTTTCCGCATACGGTCTATATCTTTATTTTGATTAAATAAGATTCTAAAAATCGTATTAATGCAAACAGATAGTCTATATCTAAAACTCGAACTTTGGACACAAATGCGTCCAAAACTGCTCGATGCATGTGCACCTATGTGTATCGAGCGATTTCGGACACAGTATGTATCTGGAGTTGAGTTTTAAAGATTTTGTGCTTGGCATTGCTCTTCGAGAAAATGTGTTTATCTGAGGTTTGGGCCCCTCAAAAAAATTCCAATTCAAAGGTGTGGGAACTTCGCATAAAAGATCATTTTCTTGTGTTTTGAATCTAGTTTATACTCCCTCCGTCCCAAATTAGATGTCAATTTTTGATATCTGTGTCAATTTCAATTCCTTATATCTTTCAATATGGAAATCAAAAAATATGCAATACGGATCTTGTTTGATAGTTCTCGATTAGTTCTATTATACAAAGTTTTCAAACACATGAAAAACATTATAGATTAAAATATATAAGCGATGAAAAATGACACGAGTTTTAAAAATTGTAATCCTTTTTGAGACGGAGGAAGTATTAGAAAGAAATGATGTTGTACTCATTTTATGCTTTTTATCCATTTTATCCCATCTATGACCATAATTTACTTATCATGCGTCCGACAAGAAATATTGGATACAAATCATTCATCTCCTCTCAGAGTGCCAAGTGCCCGACACTGAATTATATGTATTTTAAAAAATTCACAGAGTTTAAAAAATGAAAAAGAAAAAAGTGTTATTTTGTGTACTAGTTGATGAACTAGTTACCTTCGAATTACACCCCAAAAACTCTTCACTTTGTATTCTCAGGGATCATCATGATCTTTGTTTTGCTGTTTCCTGAGAAGGGACCCGAGGTGGATCAAAACAAGCAATGCATATCCACTCCATAGAAAGAGACTGGCTGATTTTAGGGAGGTGACGAGACTATAATAACCGTGAACCGACAGCGAAAACGGAGTATGCAATGTATCCAGATAGAGACATGACAAGCAGTTGACCTAACTGGGCAAATAATACGCGAGCATAATTGTAAATTTGATCGAATATTCCTCTTTCAGCTCCTCATAGAGTTTTAGGCCGAGATAGAAAAAATAAATTTTTAGGTTAGTGAAACTCAGTAAAACTGACCTTGTGGTTTGGCTCAATGGTTGTGTAGCTTGGTGTAGGGTTCGTACTCCTATGGACATGTGGTTGGCACTTGTAGTAATTTAACAAATACGAAGATACTAACATCCTATCGTCATGGAGACTAACTGGACATACTTTTGTACACGCAAAGGCGGCAAGGAGGGAAAACGCCACTACATATAAGAACACAAAATATGAAACGAAATGTCCAAGATTTAGATCTACATATGCTAACGTTAAGCAGCAATCTTCATTTTGAAAACAATGAGTGATAGTCTGATAACTGTTTAACATGAGCAAAGCAAGCAAAAGGAGTACGACGTATAAACATGTATACAGCAAGAACGCCCTCCATGACATAAAAAGTCGAAGTTCAACCTAAAAATGACTACGTTCTGTACAAAACTATCTACATATTTTGCCATTTGAGGCTTACAATAGAAGGCAAAGGAAAATGAAATGAAAGAAACAAAGAAATGACTCAAGGCTCATAACAGAAAGGGGGGAATTATCTGGCTCCGGTAATGGGACCTGCTGTGCATGTGTTTCTCAAGTATGATGTAACGAATAGAAGCTGAGAACATGGCCTCAGGTTTTCCGGGTAAAACTGTAGCTGCTGACAGGAATAATGCCCTAGGTCTAGATCATATACCCTTGAGCTCAAGAGCTGAGAGATGAAATTAGTATTTATCAGTTACCACAACATTAGTAATGAAGGAAGAGAAGCGGAAAAACAAGATCTCGGTAGAGGCAGAGAATGTCACGAGTTATCACGTGTAGTAGGGAAGTTAATCCCATCTTTTATGTGGCTTACTGCAGTGGGGCATAACCATTTCAGCATGTTTGGACCTAATATCTGATCACAAAGAAGACATGTTAGCGATCATTAGATTTGTAATGACAAAGAAGCAAAGAGACTCTGACACGACTACTGCATTTTTTTTTTCTTCCAAACATTAGGGCATGGATACGTTGCGAATCACATTGAATATCATTACAAGCCAATATGTTTATTTTGTACGTATGTATAATTAAATAAAACGCAAAACCCGTGATGAATAGCACAAGTAGTACGATCAAGTATCAAGATTTAAAACCAACAAAGTTACTAAAAACGTAATCAAGAAGCCGATAAAAAATGTAATCAAGAAGTACTCAAGTAATTTTGAACCGCCCCAAATTTTTCCAACACATTTACATTCTATCCCCAGGCCGTCCTAGGAAAAACATAATAATAAAAGTGGACGCATATTTAAGCATGTCTGAGGCATGTCCGAACATGTCCAAAATGAGTTCGAACGTGATACATGAGGCAGATAGACGTGGCCGTGCTTTTCAGACACACAAACGTATGCACGCACAGAGTTAGAGGGAAAGAATACCAGGGTAATGTTTTTGTAGACACCAACATCAAAAGGATGGCGATAGCTTTGTCCAGATTTCCTAGCCAACCATACTGCTCTTATTGCGTCATAACGCTGTAAAAGAGCCCAGTCCCAAACATGTGTTAATTAACAAAAATCGCTTAATTTGTGATCTGTGTTGAAACACTTCACTTACCTCTATGGTTGTCATGTTATGACTGATGAGGAAGATATGCCATCCCAGGAGGGTTCCAAGTGTCAAGAATAAGCCAACAGTCATTACGCCGCATAGAATCTGAAAATGTCACTGCTTTTATAAGTTACTATAACATTTGACAGTTTGTATAGATTGCGAATAGAATAAAACCAAAACCAAGAAAACATCCATGACGGTTTGAGTTTAAACTCGCACAGAAATCAGTAAGAGTCTGGATGAAATTCTAAAGGAAAACAAAATTTGAAGATCACTGCAGCAAGGGATTAGTAATTGGAATTCTGAGCTTGTTTGGGCTATTTCTTTTTGCAGCCACAAGTCCTTTCTAGCTGAGGTAATTAAACTCTCTTTTTCAGCTGCAATTTATTACCTATGGTTGGAAAGGAATGCCAGGGTGTTTGGTAGGGGTGTGAAGTCTGTAAATATGTTGATTGAGGCAATCACAGTGGGTGTTAGGGCCAGGGTGTGTTCGTGGAAGGATCATTGCAGAACTGAAGCCAACAAGGAGATATGTTTGAGATGGGGGTTCTCCCTTAAAGTTTTGGGAAGTGATCATGTTCGATTACTGATGTTGGGCTAGCTTTTTGATGCTCTTTGTTTCTGTGTTGCTCCTTGTAGGAGCTTTGTTCTCTTTTGTGTAAGGACTGAGTCCTTTTTGTACATGGTGTTTTGGTGAATAAAATTGACATTTACCAAAAAAAAAATAAAATTGAAGATGATTCCACACACTACAAATCTCAATTAACTATCCTTATCATATTGAAAGTAGCTTAGAAACTGAGTAATGACCTCTCATTTATGAATCCATTAAACTAGAATCCATGAACTGCATTAAAAGGGTTCTAAAATAGAAATGCTGGGAATTCAACAAACACAGAACAAGTCCAATAACCAACGAGTTTCTAGTTGACTCACATAAAACAACTTGAGGGGGCCACTTCCACTGTAATTCCAGTCCTTCTCAATTGTGCAGCATATAATTACAACCTAAGCATGTCGACTTTTGTTACAACTTTGAGCAAAAGGAAAACATATATATGAATGAATAAATAGAGGAAAAGGAGTCCAAGAAACATACTGCAGAATAAAGGCTGGACATAGCTGCATAAAACACAAGGACGACAAAGGCCTTGTAGTTCCTATGACCAACACAATTATTTATCCACATACAGTGATGATCCTGCATGAAGTCTTAATGTTAGACAAGTCTACAAAACTAACATGTAGTTGGCCGACAACGGAAGGTTCCGTACCATTTAGTTATTCCAAAAAGAATGAAACAACGCCTACCATCCTCAAGATACACCTTCTACAAGACCGGCAATGATGAGCCCTGGGAGGCTTGTAAGCAGAACACTTGGCACATTGCCTCGGTTGTGCGCCCTGTAAATCATGTAGGTGGACCATGTAAGCTAAAAGAGAGGCACGTGGACGTTGAGCAAGTAATTTTGAATAAATGGTTGGAGGCTCTATGAATCACATTTTGTGAAAGAAAATTGCAATTTTACTTTGCCGAACCAACAACCTTTCCGATAATCATGTATACTCTACACAACAACGAATAAACAGAATACCCTAACTTCTCAAGTAAATGGAGGATACAGTTTGGAGTCCAATCACTACTTACATCCAAAAGGTAATAAGGCATGGCAGAGTTATAAAATTTTCGCACAGGAGAAAACAATTGAAAATTCAGATCGTCTCGTCTGGTGTTACATTGCTTCCAGCAGCTCTTATTTTGAGAAAAAAAGGATTAAGGACACGCAACATTGCACAAACACTTGAGAATAGCCTAGTTTTCAAGTAAATGGATGACACAATGTGTGTCTTTACTCTTTAACTTTATTGCTTTGAGAATAGAAGCGCAAGTCTCTTTCTAAAGCACAAACAGGACACGTGACACGACTGACTTGCCGACACTAGGATTTTCACAACACAAAAAGACATCAAGGGATATGATTCACATAGTTTCTCATGACATGTTCCATATCCTACAGTTTGGTGGTGTTGAACAGCAAACTGTCTCTCTTATTGCGACCGTTAGTGTTATTTGCAATTTCCAGATACCGACAAACCATTAGAGCCTGTATTTCTTTTTCCGTTTGGGTTTGGGAGGTAGTTGATTGGGTTGTGTCTAGATACTCTGCCCGACGGTTGACGAATTGGCTTGGAGGTCCTTCGCGTGCAAATGTTTGGCATATGATCAACAAAGGTATAAGCATTTCATTTGCATTGTGTGTTGCATTTAAACCAATGATTTTCCCATGCATCATGTGGATTTTAATGCCTTTTCATTCATAGAATTATCTTGTGTAAAAAGCTTAGGCATTAGAAGGAAATTTTTCTATGCCTGTTCTTGCTTTGATCAACTAAGAGAGTTGCACTCCCATGGTCAGCAGGCACTTAGCAAGCGCTTCACACACAGCGCTACCTTGGGATGCTGGCGCAATTGTGGCGCTGCGGTGACCTTAGGAAAGCTTACCTGAGCATATTTACACAGGTTTTTGCCCCTTTAGGGCATGTGACTGCATCAGATATTTTAGTGAGAGAAATTCTTTCTATCTTAGATCTTCATGTATTTTGATGCATAAAAGATTATTTAAAACTTGTGTTTGATCATTTCAATTGTCAATCTAATGTTATTCTTTATTATTCCATGAATACACTCAAGATCGATTCTTTCTACCTAAAATCTTCATCATTTGCATTCGCATTCATTGGTGACTTCCTTTCTACATGGTCGGATGATTCCGGAGCCGATTTGATCCAAAGATTGAGGTGATGATTCTCATGGAGTCCATGAAATCCAAGAGGACCACGGGGTGCTGCATCAAAAAGTGGAGTTAAGTGTTGCAAGGGGCTTGTGGGTAATTCCTAATTTGGTATCTCTTGAAAACCTTTTGATTTATGAAATATAAGTAGAAATAGGCGGTGGTTTTGATTTGGACTTCCCCCGGGACTTTGAAGTGGTTTCAGTAACTTCAACCGTCATGCCTCATGTTCAGATCATAGTTCCATGGTCTTCCCAACAAAAGATGGTTGACATTTTAGGTAACCACCTCATACCAACACTTATCCTTGTACTTTGAGCCAACAGAAAAGGAATTCAAGCAGCCCCTGGTAACGGTTCCCACATTTCCCTTGTTAAACCATCCCAATTGATTACCACTTACCAAGAGTTCCAAGCTTCACAACCATTTAGTAGACTTAAACCATTTACCTCCCTAGCGAACTTCATATTAGCAATTCATATGGTTATGTTATCAAAACTCAGTCTTTCCAGGCTTCTTAGAAAGGTTATTGGGCATAGGCGGCTGCACCCTCTGGTGTGAGTGGTCAAGTGAACAGGAACACCCTTTTCTTTGAATTTTATTAGTAGTTTTAGGCTTTATTGACCACTAAGCTCTATATTATGAACACTCATCCATTCAGGTTATTCATAATTGAACACCTAATACATTAGCTCAAACATGAAGTATTCCTAATGACAAATTTATTTAAAAGATAGAGAGAAAAAGAATGATCTACTGGTGTCGTTATTGTTTTGGCACTGAACATCAGCCGACTCGACATCTCCAAAAAAAAAAGAGAGAGAATACGTCCAAAAAGATCCGCGTCAACCTATTCGCCACAATTTTCCCTTTTTGAATATTAATCGATTTATGCGGCCAGTCTAATCTTGTTTGGCTGATTGGCTCAAGATGTAAAATTTCTTCAAGAACAATTGCAAAATCTTATGCATTGTTATGTTTTCTAACCGCACTATTTGTACTACTACACGAAATGGAAATGTGTGTATACTACTGGACTACTGGTTAATAGAGCTAGTAGAGTTAAAAGGTAATCCTTGAACCGCTGTTATTGAGACTCAACCTAAGTCAATTAGCCTAACCATGGCATTCTTATACTGAATCCCCAGACATAAAGATCCATATTATATGGACGGATTATGATTTTTTTATGGGTAAATTATGATCTTATGAAGCACAACAAGCCAAGAACAAGAGAACCCAAACACCACATACGTAGAAGTCAACACCTTCAACCAGTAACACAAATGAGTGTCAACGAAATCATTACTCCAACGCAATAAGCCCAAAATACCAATAAAATCCTTACACTTTTCATGAGCGCTTGATCCGTAGCCTCGCTAGCTTCAAAATCAGGCACGTAAGCAGGTGGGACCCCACCTGGGTCGGTGAGGACGCAGACGAAGAAAGAGAAGAGACAGAGAAAAGCCAAGAAGGTGAAGATCAGAGCGTTCAACGAACCAGCCGAGCTCTGCAACCCCACCCAATTCTCTATGAACACGAAAACTGCGACGTAGTAAACAAAACCCAGCAGCAGAAACACAGAGAAAACAGGGATCGACAGGAATCTTTTCCCCTTCATCGATTCTCTCCCTCTACTCCAACGATTTCGAGAAGTCAATTTTGGTGCGAGTTTGTTTTTCTTTCATTTCTCTTTCCTGGTTGAGGGCCTGAGACTTTGAAGAGTGAAAAAGAAATTGGAGGAAAATGGGCCTGGGTGAGGCCATATTTTAAGGATCCAAACTCAGCCCACATTTCCTTCCATGGCCCATGAGAGTATGCGGAAGGAATCATAAAAGGACGGGAAAATAACGGCCCATGACGTGTTTTGATAATTAATATCTGTAAAAAATATGCTGAGAACATTTATTAATGCTAAAAATATCATTGGCGGACATTAATTATCAAACATGTCCTTAGTCGTCATTTTCCATCAAAGGACCTTAAACTTGTTTGTGGATTTTAGAGAATGGGCCTGGTACAGCCGACATTAAGACCACTTTCTTGAGGCACCCCACGTGGTATCCCAAAACCTTTCTTTATCGGCTCCCACATTTAGAGTTTGGGTATTATGTGTGTGTTTAAAAGGTCCATTATACCTCTCCCTAGTAAGCAATTGCTTAGGTAAGTTAGTATGTGAAATTATTACCCTCTTGCTCTCCTCTAAAGCAATCAAGTCTCACCCACCCATTGTGGTCTGGGTGCTTGACCTCTGGTGCAGGCCCCTTGGGCTCTCTGTCGTGGTGTCACTCTTTAGTAGCGAGGCTCTTGGACCTGTGTTAGTTAGGCTGGCTCTCACATTGTGAGTTTGGGTATTGTATGTGTGTGTTTAAAGGGTTCATTATGCCTCTCCCTAATCAGCAATTGCCTAGATGAGTTGGTATGTGAAATTACCCTCTTACCCTCCTCCAAAGCAACAGCTTTCTTTATCGGATGATGCTATGGTGTCTCCGGTCATTTTGGGGACACCGTAATTTTTGGCATGACAAAACCATTATGAGCATAACTAAAACCCATTACAAGCATAACCGAACCCAAGCAAGGTATAACCAAGGAATATCCAAAAAACCAACCAAGGCATAACCAAATCCAACCAAAGCATAACAAACAATGTTATGCCTTACTATGGTTCTGTTATGCTCATAATAGTTTTGGTTATGCTCATAATATGTTTTGGTTATACTCATAATGGTTTTGTTATGCCAAAAGTTGCGGTGTCCCCAAAATGATCGAGGACACCGAAGTCATTCCCTTCTTTTTTATCACGCATACTTGTGGGTTTATATACTTAGCACTCAACCCTACATAAATGTTGGCGGAGAAGGGTTGACAGTGCCCTGAGACCACCCAATAAATATTCGGTCATAAGAGTATCGTCCGAGAGATGCATCAAAATTTAGTACTATCACAATTTTAATTCAACGGGGAAGGAACAGGCCGATGTTCTGAGGCAGATTACGGATCTCATTTCGAAAATTCGATCTATTCATTAAATTTATGTGATTTCATGTCAAGGACATTTTTTGTATGTACCAAATCAAATTGATTGACTAATAAATATTGATAATACCCTTATACACAGTTATTTTTATAAAATCAACAGCTGATCTAACAAAACGTACCCTTCGTGGCTGCTTGAACTAGCAGCCAACTCCATATTCTAATATCTGATATGCGCTCTTCATACTTTACACCGGAAGAGTGAGGGAGATGTTTTCGAATAAGGCCCCGTTCCAGAAACCTTCTTAAAAAATAAGCAGCTTATTTCACATTTTCAAACTCAAAAATAATGTAAATAAAAAATAATTTTTTAATTTTTTTTGCACCGTATAAAAGATCTTGATGGGATCTATCAAACAAGATCCATATTGGTAGGAAAATTATTTGCGTAAACACATTATTTTTTAGCTTGAAATTGCCTTCTTAAAAAATAAGGACTTAAATCGAGTTGCGGAACGGAGCCTAATTAATTTGAAAGATTAATTTGCATGTCACAGAACATCTTTTGAAGTATTTGTCAGGAGAATTTTTTTGGTGCCGGGCGGGTATATCCCACGTGATACTCGTTCGGTACATCCGGACCATCCAATACATTTTTTGATGGCTCAAATTGAAACCCTCTCTCATCTCAACACTTTCTCTCTCCTTTTTTACTCTCTTCAAATTTGAGTTGTCAAAAAATGTAATGAACGGTTCGGATATGTTGAACGGGCACCACGTGTTACTCACCATCAGATATGCTCATCATCTTGTCCTCTCCATAGAATCCATTCTTTACTATTTTTGTCTTACACAGATTTGAAGATCCCCAGACATGATCTTTCAAACATGGTTGTTTCAAGTTTAATGTGATGAGTGATGCTGTATCTCTCACCCCTTTCTCCTGTTTGTTTGATTGTTTCCCAAGAACTCAATACTCTATTGGCTTTCATTTAAGTTCTACAGTCTAGGGAAGAAAAAACAGGAAACCTTTCCGGAAATGTAATTAACGGTCCAGAACTCTTTTCTAAAAGACCAAAATTCTTTATATCTAGACCGTTGATCGAATTTTCTGGACTGAGTGTTCAGGTCCGTATCATTTATTTTCATTTGTCTTGTTTCTGGTAGGGATACATACATAGTACACATTTTTGAAAACAGGTGTATTTAATTTACTTCCACCACTGAGCAAACCATGAAGTGGGTTCTTTCCTCTGTCTTTTTTCGATAAAAACAAAGATACCATAAAACACTAGGCCCCGTTTGATAACAGTGATAGATGGATGAGATTCGTAAGGAGATGGGATTAGGATTGGGATTCGTAAGGAGATGAGATTGGTAATGAGAAGGGATTGATAATAAGTATGTTTGTTTGGGATGGGATTAAATGATGGGATTATTAATATCATGTTTGTTTGAGATGGGATTAGATGATGGGATTGGATTGATAGAAGAAATTGGTAATGAGAAGGGATTGGTAATGAGGAGGGCTTGGGTTCGGACTATGAATACCAAGTCCCCCAGGGTATTGATAATACCCCCTAATCCCCGGCTTCCTAGTCCTACGGACTACTAATCCCAACCCGATTTTGGTTACCAAACACATTATTAGTAGTCCCATGGGATTACCAATCCAATCCCAAGGGCTTATACGGTTATCAAACGGGGCCAAAATTAAAAGCTTGTTTATTAGATAAAAAATATCCGCACTTCTGCCCTTTACACTAAAGTTTCTTTTTGAACAAAATATTAATAGCTGCCTTGTTTTAATTAGCTAAATAACACCATGCTCTATCAGAAAGCATATATAATGTAGTGAATTTAGTAATTTATTATGCCCAAGAATCCAATTAAACTTGAAAACTATGGGCAAAAAGAGGCAAGAGCAAACAAAGAACTAGTGATCCCCTTACCATACACCAGTTATCTGTGCATCCAGTTTAACCTGTTCAAAAAAAAAAAGCTGACTCACATTATAACTGACCGTGGTCCCTAACAATGTGTACAATTCTGATGCTTTTTGATCATTTAGTTTTGGGTTTATTTGGTAATGTGCCATGGAAATCTTTAGTGGGCTATGCATCAAATATTTCAGGGTACATCCCTAAATGATAGTACTTTTGCTCTTTCATGTCGAGCATTTCGAACCCCACAAATAATACAGCTATCACCGCCAGTCTAATCTGGGGACCATTAACTTTGTCGAGCCCACTACAATGACAACTGTGTTAAAGTTGAGGCCATCAATTTCATCGAGGCTACATCAATAACAATTGTGTTAAAGTTTTCAGATGCATTCAATCTATAATTTCTGGGGAATACGTAACTTGTAGTCTGTAGATTAGAAAGACTAAGCTTGGGTGAATCGATGCTCTAGCACATGTGGTTCGATAGAGTGTGGAGTACGTCATGAATACAAAGGCACGAGACAAGATGAGAGGACACACGAACCGTGCAAGACCTAGCTAGGTCTAATATCATGTTGAAGAATTTGGATAGGAGTACATCGAACCTAGATCCTTTAGCAATAGTAAATTGGAGAATCCTCCTAGGTTCTCTATAGAGAACAAACTCATGTTTTGAAACGATGTAGGATAAGTCCAACAAAGTGCATGCCCACCATTTTGATTACAAAATCGAGTACTCCAACCCACATTGCCAACCTGTCCTCGATTTGTCTCTTCAAATCACTATAAGCCTTTATTCCCAATACAGTCACAACCGTTTGGTACGTTGAAAATCTCAAAATATATACACTAATTGTGACTGGCTCGCAATCGTGCGCCTTGTAGAGTACTGACAGGATATGGATTTTAGAACATTGGATCCCAAAACTGTCCCCAATTCTTCTTCCATTTATTGTTCGATATTGTTTTTTCCCTCCTTTCATTAGATGCTTTTTTTTTTTTTTTCTATTTCAACTCATTATGCAAACAAATACAATAATAGGATAGTGTGAACGAGAAAAAATAATATTATTAGTTCAAATGGTTTGAATTTACATTTGATGTTATTTCAAAATGCATTTCCATATACTTAATATTAGACTCATTTTGAAGGTATTATAATTGTCTTTCCAATAATACCAATTTTATAGAAAAAAGATGCGTAATACAAAAGTTATATGTAATTGACAAAATTCTAACAAAAAAGTAAATAGAATATTAGTGAAGAAGAGAAGTGGAGATGGGTCTCCATTTAGGAGATGATTCTCCAATTATGGAGAATGAGAATTGAGTCTTCAAAATGGAAATCCCAAACGGAGATGGATTAGAGGGCATGAATTCTCTAAAATGGAGTTTCGGTGCCCAAATGAAGATGGGTTGAAACTTGGAGATGCTCTAAGGTGAAGCTTGCATGCATGTTTCGCCATCACCTATGCACATGTTTCGCCATCACCTATGGGCTGCATAGTACATACTGTAACTAATTAGGACTAAAGTTATAATAATAGGACTAAAAGGGAGGTACAAATATGTCATACAGTCCTTATCATTAATTAGTTTGCAGCACCAATATGCTGACGTAGTGCTTTCTTTATCTTGCATTTTTACCACGTTCACAAATTAGGAAACAGTATATAGTTGAATTTCTATAATACTAGTCGGAGTGAATTTTAAATGGGAAAAAAAGGGTAAAAGCAGTCCAGTGGACTGATGCTAAGATTTTAAAAATGTGTTAAAAAAGTGTAAAAAAGAGAGAGAAGCATATTGGAATATGTGAAAGTGTATTTCAAATCGGTAAAAAATAAAGAAAGTGAATCGAAAAGTGTTAAAGGTGTATTGGCATGTGTTCTTTTTTATATTGCCTTTTTAAAAAAAGTGTTCTTTTTTGCGTTGCCGCTTTAAAAAAAGTGTTCTTTTGTGTCTATTTCTGAATTTGTTGACAACCCAGTAAGTTGTCAATAGAATGACCCGTTTTAAATGATTATGATCAAGATATTAAAAAATACTAAATAAACCAATGTGATAGCTACGCTAATGGCAGGAAAGAATAAGCTTTTCAGTACTTTTATTTTTTGTTTTTGCCTGTCAGCTGTTTTAATTAATTTGTTAAACACATTAAGAAGCCGTAAACAAAATTAAACTACTCTTGCAAATTGTGCATTCAAAATTGGAACAGTTCCAGAAAGAGGAAAGCAAATCTGATCATTGGATAAGTGGAGAGAGCTCAGATGAAATTTTTTCCACAAAGCAAAACCTAACCCTTATTTTAGTTATGAAACCTTTCTCTTTCCCTCTTTGTATAGAACATTATCTAATTCAATGGACCGACTAATTAAAGGTACTAAAAACCTTGTGTAATGTAGTTATATATAGCCAATGATGTGTACAAGAGATGTTTTGGACTCGATTTGAGGGCTGTTTACAGATTGATTTAGGATTCTTTTGGGGGCTGATTTTGGGGCGATATTTGGGATCGATGTGCTCGGGCTGTTTGTTTTTAGGGGTTATTTTAGGTGCTGCCCGGGTTGATCCGGAGTTGTTTCGGGGCTGTTCGGGGCTCTCTTAGGATTGTTTCGAGGCAACGGCAAGACAGCATTGGGGTGTTTGGTTGAGGCAGCCAGGGTTAAGGGTGACATTGGAAGCTTTTGGGGTGGTGTTTTGGTGGTTTTAAGAAAATCTTCGAGAGGCAGAGAGGTCGGTCAAGAACTTGTAAGTAGCAGTAGTAGGAGGGCATTGTGCACTCTCTGCTGCTGCTCGGTATAGTATTTGCTTTTGCTGTTGGTGTTGCTTTTGCTGTTAGTTTCAAGAAAATCTTCGAGAGTCAGAGAGGTCGGTCAAGAACTTGTAAGTAGCAATAGTAGGAGGGCATTGTGCGCTCTTTGCTGCTGCTTGGTATAGTATTTGCTTTTGCTGTTGGTGTTGCTGTTTCTGATTGTACAAACTGCTGCTATTTTGCTACTGTGAAGGGTTAATGGGGAATTGCCTTTGCAAGTGGGGTGACATTCAATGTTGTTCCAATGTGTGTGGGAGTGATCAAACTGTTTTTGTTTGTTGCTTGTGTTTGTTTATTTTAAGTACTTCTCGATGGTTGGCGCCTTGCCAGCCATTTGTTTTTCCTTCTCGGGTTCGAGTTGATCGGTTGCATGGGATCGATGCCTGTTCTTGCCGTGATGCCATTTTGCTCGTGTTCTTTTTAATCTTGGTAATTTTTTATTCAAAGATTAATAAAATTCTTCTTTTCCTCGTTTGTTGTTTACCCTGTTGTCATAATTTGCGTGCATAGAGTCCTTTAATCCTTTATAAATGTTGCAACACATTTTTTTTTCTTGAGAATGTTGCTTTATTTTGTTCTAAACTATGCCTTTTGGCTTCAGACCTTATAGCCGCTCGTCGTACCATGTGGTTTTTTGGATGGGAGATGGTACTGTGCAGTGGTGTGCGCAGCACTATGTTATGAAACTCCGAGCCATTGGATTTTACATCGGATGGCTTAGATCCCATCTCGGTAATAAACAGCTCGATCGTTCATTGCATCCGAGCCGTTGGATACATGATCCAATGGCTCGGAGGTGTACAACACGGTGCTGCACACTCCACTGCACAGCACCAATTCCAATTCCATGGTTTTCGAGTTAATAAATATCTTTTTGGAGTTCAAAGTCTCTTTTCCACCTAGGTCAAAGGGCTATGCCTATCTATCTTAATTAAGAATTTAAGATAGAGAGAGGTAATTAGGGAGAATTAATAGATCATTGGAATTAAATACGTATACAATTCTTGAAAATCTCTTACATACAATCCGATTCTTTCTTCTTTTTTTCCAAAAAACAAATAAAAGCAGCAAGAAAGTCAAAATGTTGAAAAGAATAAGAATAAATAAAAGGCGTCAATTGTCTAATGGTAATGACAGAGGTCTTCTGAACCTTTAGTATATGTTCAAATCCTATTGAACGCAATTTTTCTATATATATATATATATATATATATATATATATATATATATATATATTTTAAGATTTCTATGTCAAAAAAAGAGAGGACGTTTTGAATGATTTGAATCATGGAGGCTTCATTACTCAAAGATTAAACGGATTAATGGCACATTAGCAAAACGTCACTCGAGACCCAAACCAGAAGGAAAACAAGACGCCAACCACCCAAAATCCGAAGGGAAAAGAAAAAAGCGGTAACCCAAAAAACCCAAACACAGCCGAGCCTCGAAACCCAACATAAAAACGCTTCCAGGCAATTAATATAGTCGTTGAGAAGTAAGAGAGTCAGAGACCACATACTATCATCAGGTAAATAAAATGGCTATCCGCTCTCGCGTTCGTTATGGGGTTAGCTACGAGAAAATAGAACACACCGGGAGTGGTAGCAATACTTATCACTAGGGCCGGCTTATAGGGTATGCGAGGGAAGCAATCGCTTCCGGCCCCCAAATTTTAATTCAAAATTGATTCAAATAAAACACAAACCAGATACTTGATTCAGTGGTCACATAATATTGTCATGCTATTAGGAGTGTATGGTTTGACTCTCATGCACGTCCATAATTTCAATCATATCTTTTTACATTTATAGTCATAATTGTATCCTTTTAGTTTGATTTTTTTGTTATTTTTTGTACTTTTATCGTTTTTTAAAGAAATTCATAAATATGTAAGGGGCACAATATAGAAAATTTGCTTCGGACCTCCAAAATATATGAGCCGGCACTGCTTATCACTACTCTTGAGTAGAAACATGATAAGTGAGATCCAATTAGCCTTATGTCCTCTCTGTTCATTGCATCTTGAAACACATCAACACTTATTGATCAGCAATTTTGGATTGGTGGAATATCAAATGGGTCTGCCCGCCCTCAGTTCCTGTCTTAGCTACTGGTGGTTTATTCATAGGTTTCACAACCTAGAGAAAAACATTTGAAAATCCTACTTTTATGCTACTTTATGGTCCATATGGTTGGTGAGGAATGACCATGTTTTCAATAACTCAATAAAATAGCCATGGGAGGTAGGGGACTTAGTCAAAACTAGAGTCGTGATGTGGATGAAGGCAAAATTCGACATCAAAGTCTACACCGTGGAGGATTTTAAGGTTTTTTTTAGATGTATTAGAAAAGTGAGATTGTAACTTAGTCTTGAGGTGTTATCCAACTTTCAGTTGGATACATTTTTTTTGTTTTCTGCATTCTAGCTTCTTGAGCTAAGATGCTTTCCCCTTGATGTACCTCTTTTGAATTATATAAAATGTTTCGTTTGTTGAGAAAAAAAAAACTTATCACATGATCGTAATCTTTGAAAATGTTATACAAAGACTAAACGGACTAAGAGCACAACGGCAAACGCCATCCAAGGGTACCGATGCCAACTGATACAACAAGAACCAAAGGAAATAAAATAACGCACAACCAAACATTCAAAACACCTCCGAACCACAGAACCCCACCAAATACAGCCAACATGCTCCTGCTAAAATTGCTAAGAACCAAGCAACCATTAGCCTAAAAGAACCAAAACATTAAACACCAAAACCTAACCAGCCTCCCCCCGTGGCTTCTAGGTAAGACTCTCTCGGCGGAGGAATGGAGGCGACTAGTCGCTTCGGGCGAGGCTTCAAGTTCATGAGAAAAGTGACTGAACGAGCTTAAAACCCGCATCTCCCTTGCTAGACCATGGACAAGTACAACTCCAGAAAACAAGCAAATTAAACAGAGAGATAAAGGAGAATTAAAACTCCATAGAAAGAGGACACCTACCTTCCAGTTCAACAAAATTACAACAATTTCACCCTTCTCCATTTATATTTTAATAACACAGTGTTGGTTGGAAAAGGTCAAACAAGAAATGATCAAAACATGTATTTTTGTATCCAAACTCATTTCTTGAGTTCCAAAAAAACAAAAAACAAACATATGCTTGTTGATAGAAATGCCAAGGAGAACACAAACTCATACGAGAGAGAGAGAGAGAGAGAGAGAGAGAGAGAGAGAGAGAGAGAGAGTGGAGAAGATCCAAATTTCATATATCCAATTATTACCACTCAAGATGTGAAGTACTACTATCTCCGTATCAAATTCTTGGCCCTCTTTCTTTTTTTTGGAAGTCTCAAAAAATTGACTATATCTCTTAATCTATAATTTTTTTATATTAAATATGAATATTGTTTGATAGATCTCAATGAGTTCTTTTATACAAAATTTTTAAAATTATCTAAAAGATTATAGATTGTAAGATATAATCAATAATCATTTGAAAAATGACACGCACTCCTTCCAAAAAGGACCAACAAATTGGGACGGGTGGAGCAATAATTATTCCCATTAGGTTCATATTTTGTACCGAAATTCACCATATGCCACTATATATTTAGATATGTAAAAGAAAGATGTACCCTCTTATCATTCAAACATTCACAACATTTGCAGTTAAATTCATATTATCAATCATGAATTCATTACTTAAGAAATTCGTAAAATTTTGCACATGAATTCAATTTTTTTATTTATTACCGCGTGTTTGGGCCAACTTACGCATGCCTCGACCAATCCAGGAGTCCTGAAATTAACGACCAGATAAATCTTCAGTGGCCCCCAAGGTTTGAAACGTTTGGACTTAATTTATGATTCAACAAATATTGCAATCTCTTAGAGGGCAAACTAACCTTTCGGTTATTGTCTCATGCCACTCAGCCAAAGTGCTTGGAGTTTGCATGGAAATACCTATATAACAACAATATGAAATTCATAACATTTGTATGAAATCGTATTGAGCAGATGTTATGTGATTTTATGCAAATGTTCTATTTTTAAAAAATTATATATAAATGTTATAAATTTAAGGAGATTCAGGGTGCATAACGACTCTTCCCATATATGAAATATATTAAGCAAATGTTATAAATTTAGGGAGATTCAGTATAGTATAACCTAATCAAAAGCCGAATACCACAAAATCTTAATTTCCTTTACCAATCCAATCATCTTACGAAAATTTATCGAATGGTCTTGGATGCACCGCCACGTGATGTCCTAACATCCTTCTTCACTACACATCTCGTGGGACTCAGTACTAAAGATAAGAACCCCACAAGAATATGTGATGGATAAGGGGCGGTGCCCCAAGACAACTGAACAACTTCTCCGGTGGTCAAACAGATAAAGGAACCAAATAGATAAACAAATAATGAAATCTAGAAATAGATTACTGGTCCAATTTATAGAATATTTCTTTCAAGTTAGCTCTTTTAGTCTTCGTAAAAATGAACAGCAAAATCACCGTTGATAGAACTTAGAAATTCATCAATAACATACCACATTAGCAAAAGAACGCGCGGGACTTAGTCGTGATGAACTCACCTTTCCAATTGGACGAAAAAAGATCCGGAAAAAAGGTTGTCATTCTCCGGTATGTCTATAGTCACTTGGTTGCCGATGCAGCATCATCAAGATTCTCATCTCCGAAAAAAGCACGACCGTGTCGTATTTCGCATGTGAATCTTGATGACGCCGCACCTGCAAACAGCAACTCTTCCAACTCTTCATCAGTACTACACCCGCATGATCGGAAGATAAAGTGAGGAAGTCAAAAGAATTCACCTTTTTTTCTGAAGAGACCAGAATATCGAAACTAAGAGTCGGGTACGTAAGTAGTCGTTTGGTTGCCGATGCAGCATCATCAAGATTCTCATCCATTAAAAAAAAAACTACGACGATAGATAATGGTCGTGTTATTTCGCATGTGAATCTTGATGATGCCGCACCCGCAAACAACGACTCTTCATCATCAATCCATGCATGATTGGAAGATATAACAGAATTGGGACGGAATATGATAGCAGAGTAGATGATGGGAATCCAGATTGATTAAAATTTAAATGGCTCTAAATAAAAGTAAGAAAATACAAGCTTTGTACGGATTCCAAATCATGACCACGACTGGGATAGACGTGGTGGCTCGTCAGTGGTCACATAAAAAGGTGGATAAATAATCGATTGGAACCCTAAAACAGTACAGCACAGTCTCGAATCAACCTAGGAAAAAAAAAAAAAAAAACTCAAAACCCTTTTGAAATCGAAAGATTTATTTGGGTTTACGTGTAAGAAATAAAGAGAGAATTCTGGGGAAAAAATATTTGGAGAGAAATCATATGGGTTTTCTGGGTTTCGTGAACCGGGTTTTTCCATGAGATCTCAAATCGTGGAAAATCTGAACTCTGATGGGTAGATTGAAGAATCTACGAAAACTTATGCGAAGACGAATAAAGAGTTGTTGAGTTTTTCCAGACGACCAGACCTATAGGAAGGACGATGATGAGTTTGAGAGAGAGAGAGAGAGAAGAGAGAGAGGGGGGATAAAGAAGTGGTGAGTGGAAAAGGGTTTGCGGGGGGATAGTTATATACCGCCGCTGGCATTGAGAGGAATGATAGTGTCACCAACGAATGCATAGAAACTTTGTACATTCGTGTTTATTTTATTGTTCCCGCTAATAAGTGCCCCGGAACAATAGTTTAGTCATAATAAATACAGTATATTACTCCCTCCGTCCCTTTTTAAGTGTCCTGCTTCGTAATTCTAACTGATTAAAAAGACATCATCATTATACCTTTCACATCAACTCTTTCCTTCACTTTTCCTATTTACCCATCATTATTACACTTTTACTCACTTACTTTTCAAAATGAAATTTACTTTTAGGGATAAAATAGACAATTCACCAATTTTTACCCACTAATTTTACAAAATAGATACTTATTAAAAGATAGCCAAAAATGAAATACCGGACAATAAATAAGGGACGGAGGGAGTATATTTACTATATACTCTATATTAATTGTTTTGTAATCAATAATAACCATTTGTTTAGGATAAATAAACAACATTAAATGCATCATTGATTGGAGTTTTTTTACTTTCCAATAGTACCCCAATCCGCAAGTAAAATTTATTTCTTCGTATTCTTTTTAAAAGAAGATAAACTACGTAAAAATAGAAAAAGAAGAATAAAAGTGTAATCAAACAATGAGATGACCACTCCCACATCTACCACGTATCATCCTCCTCAACCTCACTGACAAAAAATGAGGTCAATAGAAAAACTTTATTAAAAACTAATTCATTTTACAAACAGCTGCCCCCCTATATTATCCAAAAGTCATTTATCCTGAAAAATTACATAAACTTATTATATTAACTTATCCGAAGACGTAAGATAAACATTAATGAATTTAAATTTTAAAGCCAAACTACTCCATTGATTCTTAAATAAATGTTTAGCACGCAAATCTAGACCTTTAAAAAGATACATTTTTATGGGTGGAGGGAGTACGTAAGTAGTAAAGAGCCAAAAAAAAAAAAAGTACCTGAACTCTACCTTGAATTTAAATTTCAAACCCAAACTACATAAGAAAAGCGGAAAAAAGAAGAAGAAGAAAGAACAAAAATGAATCCTTTCAAAAAGGGTAGATTTAACTGTATAATTATTGCTTCAATTAATTCATGTAGTTGGAGAACTCCTCATTTATCAATGTAATTAATTACCTGCATAAGTTAACATAGTGTTGTCCAACTTTTTAAACTCATTTAATATGCTTTTAACTTATGCCCCAGGGGCATCAACAAGCATATGCCAATAATTTGTCTCCAGAGTTCTTATAAGTAAGTATTTGCTCTTTAGTTAGTTCTATGGCTATCTTAGGGCTCGTATGTGAGAGCCCTAGAGTAATTCTTTAGGATAAAGTGATCAGAAAAAGATATTCGTCCTAATTCAAACGAATTAAAAATTAAATTTGCTTTAATTTGTTCGGTTTAGGGTTTAGTTTTAGTTTTGTTTCCAATCATTACCTTACTCCTTTCTCCAATCATTATCCTATTTTTTCAATTATTACTTCCTCATCTCTCTCTATCTCTTTCCAATCATTACCCATATCTTCAATTATTACTCTATTTCTCTCTTTACTTACTACCAAAACTAAGCTAAATTAAACTCCCAACCAAACACTACCTATAGCATTTAATTTTCAAAAGATTGTTTATTAACTAAAAAATATAGTTTGAAAAATTAAGTACTCCAATTTTCAATATGCTTGCACCAGTGTAAACATTTTATTTTTTTGATTATTTTATTTTAAAGGATCATTTTATTCAGTTTTGCATAAGGATAAAAATGGAAATGTATACTATCAATTCAACTCTATCCCATGGAAAACAAATATAATACTATTGATAATCTCATCTCAAACAAACATACTCATTACCGATCCCATTTCATTATCAATTCAAATCATAATCTCATCTATCTATCACAGTTATCGAACGAGGTCATAGTGTATTTACAAATAAGGGCAATGCAAAAATCAGAATAAACATTCAAAGCTGCTACAGAAATTGACTGTGCGTACCAACGGCACATGAGATTCATTTTGGGCCCCGCACAGATGATCCGAGTTGTTTAAAAAATTAAAAAATTGAATGGGCCCGAAAAAAATCAGCTCAGTTCGATATGTGTAGATATTCGATCCAATCTTTCCATTTTTCCCAATTTTATAAAAAATAAAAGATTATATCGAACACTTACACATATCAAATTGAACTGATTTTTCGTCCACTCAATTTTTTTTAAGTACTAAAATAATAAAACGGAGCCACTCGTTTGGACGGAGCCCTAGTCAAACAATTTACTCCAATTGGTTCATACGTAAAGGTCGCTACTAGTAGTAATAATAGTACGAACTATGCTATTTGCAGAGAGAATTGAGCATGAAAAAACACGTTCGAACCCATTTTAGGTCCCACAAAAATTTAGAAAAATATTCATAAATTTTTAAATATTATTTTATAGGGCTCTATAAAAAATCAGCTCTAACGGATATCGGTAAGTATTACTTTTAAATTTATAGGGGTCAACTGAGCAGTTTCGTCTAAAAAATCAGCTCAAACGGATATCGGTAAGTATTATTTTTAGATTCATAGGGGTGAACTGAGCAATTTCGCCCTACGAATTCAAAAGTAATACTTACTGATGTCCGTTAGAGCTGATTTTTTACAAAGTCCCATAAAATAATATTCAAAAATTTATGAATATTTTTCTAGATTTTTGTGAGATCCGAAGTGAGCCCAAACGTATTTTTCCTTACACGGTTCCACGCAAAATCTTCCTTTCGATTAGAATTTCTGTAATAGGAACATATTGTGAATTTGGAGGGGGTTGCTTTTGCCTATACAGAAATACTACGTGCATAACTGTTGTGTTGGTTATACAATTAATTATGATCATCCAAATGTATTTAGACGGTCTAGATTTTAAAAAAAATCTTCCAGAAAAATGTTTTACTCTTTCGAAAAAGAATTTGAACAAATCGTGACTCTTTATTACACAACGATTATGTGTGTAGCACTCTTGGGTGCTGTGCTAGTTAGTGCTAATGCTCCAACTATCTCATAGTATATAAGATTCATTTACTCCTCCTACGTACTATTTTGCCAAATCACGTTAGTCCAGAATTTTTATTTATTAATTAAATATTTTTTTTTAAAAGTGAGAAGATTGTATTGATAAACGCTGAGCGACACTTACAAAACGGAGATCATTACAAAGAACTTAGACAAAGCCAAACTAATTGTCTAACAAATAAAAACGAGTAAATCACAAGGCAATGATCATCTTTCATCATAACTCAAGCATGGCCTAACGCAATATGAACACATTTAAACTGCCTAACATCTAATTATGAGTCTCAAATAAGAAAAAGTGCAAAATTAAGGATAAAGACACCATATATCAAGTCGATCAAATGCACTCCAACCAAGGATAAACGCATCAATGAACTCCCAAGAACTACAGATCTGTTAAACCGCCACGAATTGCTCTGCCAAAAGACATCATGGAGTGTGAAGCAACTTCAACTGAGAGAACCCGATCTATAGACAAAATTCATCCAAAGACGAAACTAACAACTCTCGTAAAACGAGAGACAAAACTCTCACAAATCAAACGACAAATCGTTGATCTGAAAAAACAGAAGAAAAAATAAAAAAAACAAAGAAAGTGAGTCAAAATAGTACCATAACATTTTCCTCCCACCGCCGCACCCAGGTATGGAATTCACGGGGGGAAGGGAATGGAGAAGAGGAGTTGTAATCACTAGGGTTGATAGAAGGGAGAGAGAGATAGGGGCGGCAGGAAAAGAGTTTCGTTTCATAATTGATTTGTTACAACCAACTTTTCGGCACATGCAGTAATTACTACTGTACTACAAGTACTCTTACAAACCATGTTAACCAAAACACTAAATCTTACGGGAAAAAGAAAAAAAAACACGTGAAAAAACCTGCACAAAACTTATTGTGCGTGCACGGATGCGAATGCTTTCCTGTTTGCTACTTTTCCAATTTGTCCCGAGATATATAGTATAGGGTTACTGACGACACATTCTGTGACTAGTTATGCCATAAACTTACGTGATTCTATTACAAATTACGCGGTAGATCACCGTGTAATTAAACTAGCTATAGCCCTTTCTTTAACTAGGAGATTTATAACATTAAACACCTAGTTTTAGTCTCACTATCTAGCTAGTTCTGTATAATTGTATTGTGGGTGTAGCATTAATTTACTAAAGCGCTAAATGAGGTACGAAGATAGGTACGTAGCTGGATGGAGGATTTATTATTTTGGCATTTTTTTGTTTTTTCTCCAATATTTGAGCATCGAATTAATTCATAGTCTGCATGTTTGGCCTAGATATCAAATTAATTGATATATCCAACAAGCCGATTAAAAAAAAAAAAAAACATAATATCCAACAAGAATGAATAATTCCCATGTCGCTTGTTTGATCCGGAGATATAATGTTGTTGCATGGCTCCAAAAAATTGGTGTTTGTTATCGCCATTTGGACGGAATTATATATTTACTTTTGGTAAGATCTTAATCCGTTGTCGTAACGGAACATGAAATCGACATGGATACAATCTCTAATTTTGGCCTTTACCTTACAAACAAAGGCTTAGGGTTGTTTTTCATGGTTCTCAATTTTCTGCAAGATCGAATCATAACAGCAGGGTTTTCGTTTGAAAATGTTATTCTCACATATCGGTTACTTTTTTGACATCCAAAAAAAATTCGGCAATTATGATTCAATTCTTGTGTCATCTTCCGTGTGCATTCAAGATCGAATCATGCATCTTGAACCTTCATTGTCGTATCCGACCTTTTGAATTTCTAATTTTGACCGATATGACGTAAGCACTATCGTGCAAAAATACGGAATCAATTAGAGATCGGGGAGTGATTTCGCGTTTTGGGAGTGCGGTCAACAATTCAAAGGGTGTGAAATCAATTCGTATATGAATGATTTTTGCACTCCCAAAGGGAATTGCGGAACAATTTGGGAAGTGCGAAAATCACTCCCCTTAAAAGATTTCGCAAAAAAAAAAAGAAAAAAAAGTGTGTATTCCTAACCGTTGATTGATTCCATTGCATTTGATAAGGCATATACATGATACGGCTAAGATAACAGCAACTTCGTTCAATATAACAATGATTATAATTAGACATGAATACGTGGCAGTAATCATGATTAGATGACAGTATTAGTGGCAGATCCTCTAAACCAAATCTACCAATAATTTGATTAACTGCATTAATCTTGATTTGATAATTGATTTGAAGAGATCTAGTCAATAAAGATTCAAATACTTTTAGACTTTATTTGTTTTTTATGGACTAGTCTGGGAGTGTTTCCGCTAAATTTAAAGTCAAGTTGCCCATTGGGCTATATAACTAAAAGATGAAATAAGAGAAATGGAAATGAGAGATGAAAGGCAGAATGGGTACAAAAAAAAGTTTTAGTGTAGAAGAAATTACTTCACTTTTGACAATAAGTTATAGATGAAAAAGACAGCGAAAACGGAGCTTTATTTGCATAGAGTTGCGCCAATTTGTTGGCACTTGTTTGGATGAACAATTGTATTTGAAGACTCCCTTCAAGAACATGTTGATGAAGCGCTTGTTTACGAGACAAGCTGGTCGCAAGTGAGTTTAATTCAATCGAGTCAAACACGAGCCTGTTTCGAGTAGTTAAATTTGTTATCATCCTAAGTTGAACGAGACAGATAGTAGCTCATTCGAGCTAGTTTGAAAAATTAACGAGCTTTGAAACTGTGAATATTTAGCATGATTGGTGGTGTGGGGATAAACCCCCTGGCTATTTCCCATCCAGCAGCCCAGTGGAAACGTTGATTGTGAATGGGAGATGGGTCCTTGATGATATAGATCAGTTTGTAGACAACAAAACTCTTGATTACATTAATGCTGTCACCTTGCCCACCTTCACACAAAGTGTTATTTTGGAAGGCCAATGAACTTAGTTGATGGTAAGAAATATATAATGTGTTAATCGCCGTTACAATCAACAAGAAAACCACGGATTTGAAGGGTTGGAAATGGTTTTGGAAACTTAAATCTATAGTGAAATGTAAAATTTTTATCTGGCTCGCCCTTCATAACAAACTTTCAACCAATCAACTTCGTGCCAGAAGAGGTACTATTGCAACTTCGGATTTATGTCCAAGATGTAATAACTTTCCTAAAAACGTTAAGCATTTGTTTAGGGGATGTGACAAAGCTAAGAAGCTTTGGAATAGCATTCCCTATGGCCACTGAAACATTGGATTTTCCCAAACCTTAACGGTAACATGGAGATTGGATGCTGGTACGAGGCAAATGGAAAAGGAGGATTTGGAGGCGTATTCCGAGACCAAAATGGAGATTGGATTCTTGGTTTTTATGGCAAACTCTTATGCACCTCAAGCTTGGAAGATGAGGTAAGGGGAATTTACAAAGGATTGTCTATCCTCTTGGAGAAAAGATATTTGAACGTTCCGATGGAATCGGACTCTCTCACAGCAATGAATTTGATAAATGAAGGCAACCCAGCAAATCATTCTCAAAGGGTTATCATAAACGAAGCCCATTATGATCTCATGCGTCACACTAGCACAACACTCGGCCATATCTCATTATTAGGGATCGATAGCCTAAATCTTAGGCAAGTGTTAGATTAGTTTCTCTCTTTTCTGTTTGGGACTGTAATGAAATTAACCCAAGTGCGCACTTGTGATGCGGTTCTGATTTCCTTCGTAGTTGTTTAATGAATTTCCGATTGACAAAAAAAAATAAAATAATAAGCGATCTTTAACAAGCTTTTTAACGAGTAAACACGAGCGCGTGTACTATGGTAACTCGATTCCTTAATTAATCGGTCCAAGATATATAAAGTACTCGGGGTGTGAGTATCTCGTAACACTTTATCTCCTGGCCGGCCCCTCCTAATTCCTACCCCAGATAGTACCAATTTAGTCGTTAGATTTTCTCTTTAGCATTGAACCGAACTACTACAATACAAGAGAAACCAGCTAGCAGCCATCATGATAGTCACACACTCTCTCTCTCTCTCTCTCTCTCTCTCTCTCTCTCTCTCTCTCTCTCTC